>JALJVW010001847.1:0-48828 GCA_024865655.1 Emberiza elegans
GAAATTATGAAATCAAAAATCTTAAAGAAAAAGAAAATCCCTGCTGGCTCAAGTGGCCCCAGCAGACAGAGTCTTCCAGATCAACTCTCCACGGAGCAGCAGCAGAACAGCAAAGCTCTGCTGCAGAGACGAGGCCGTTTCTTCCATGCACTGCGGAATTGATCTCGTAGTTTAGGCCATGTGGAGATGGGAGCTCTCTGTACAGCGCGGAGAACTAACCAAGAGTCAACTGCCAGCTTTCTGACAGCAGGACTGCTGTCAGATGCCATTTCTTCCAGGGCTGCAAGACAGAGGAACACAGCCACGGTCAGATCCTGGATCTGCGAGGATATGAGGAGAGCTCCCTGCCAGGGCCATCCCGGCCGGCTCTTGCCATGGCCTGGAGGGAGCAGGGACCAAGGGGATCAGCATGAAGCTGCTGGCGACGAATGGCCCACGTAGCCCTGAAATCTCAGTGTGCTCTGCCCAGGCCAGCCCTCGTCTGCACAGGGAGCAGAGCCCTCCGCAGCCGGGGCAGGGCTTGCAGCTCCCCCCGGCCAGCCCCGCTGTCAGCCCCCTGCCCTCACTCACCAGTGCAGATCAGCTGCAGCTCTTGCTGCTGCCCCCTCAGGTGCCGCCCGGCCATGCCTGTGAACACAGAGCCTGTCACGGCCCCAGCGGCACAGCTCCCTGCCAGCGGCGCTGCCGGCGCTGTGGCCACACGGGCTGCTGGCCCGGCAGGGCTCAGCCCGGCCCTTGCCGCACGCTGCCGCCCCAGGGCACGGCTGCCGGAGGGCGGCAGCAGCAATGCCCAGGCCAGGCGGGGCTCCACGGCGCCGGGCCCGGCTGGCGCTGCCGGGGCAGCAGGCGGGGCTGGGGCCGAGCTGCGGCGGGCCGGGAAGGGAGCCCGGGCTTGGGACTCACCCATGAACCTGATGGCCGCCTCTCGCAGGGGCTCCTGTGGGCTCTCCAGGTAGGCGCAGGGCCTGGTGCAGGTGCTCGGCTGCTCGGCTCCTGTCCTCTGCCAGCTGCAGAGAGCGGCAGGAGGGAAGGGTTGGCGCGGGCTCAGCCCCTGGGCCGGGCGCTGCCTGCGCCCAGCCCGGCCTCCCTGGCCGCACAGCCCTGAGGCGCGGCCAGCAGCCGCTGGCCAAGGGCTCCCGAGGGCAGGGGGCAGAGGGCCGGCTGCTGCCCGGGAGCCGCGGTGCCGGCCCGCAGCCCCGCCGGGCCGGGGCTCCATGGGCACCCGGCTCGGGCCCACGGGAGCCTGGAGAAGAGCCCGCGGCGGCCTCTGGCTGCAGCAGCGGGCAGGGGCGCAGCTGCCAGCCCCGCACCCTGAGCACCGCCCTCAGGGGCCTTCTGCAGGCTGAGGCTGGGGATTCTGGGCTCTCCTTACCAGGCTGTCTGCGAACATGCACAGCTTCTTCTTCTTCACCAGTTTGTTAAGGTCCCACCTCTTCAGGAATTCGGCCACACAAAGCAGCGTTTCCACAGAAGCCTGGAGAACAGCAGACACGTGGAGATGTCCACACAACCCAGGGCAAAGGACCTGCATCCCAGTGCCACAGGCTGGAGGGGGCTGCAGCCCGCAAGGTGCCAGGTCAGGAGGCAGCCCAGCCCCCTCCCAGGGGGACAGCAGCCTGGCCACAAGTCCTCACCTCAGCAACAATCTGATTCTCATCATGGCAGTGGAAGTAGAGTGGGACCAGGCTCTGGCGCACATGGGACTTCAGGGCCTTTCTTCCATCTTTGGTTAATAAGTCCAGCATCTCTTGAAAGACACACATGCAGCTCAGCTGCACCTGGATATCATCCTGTATGAAAGGAAGGGCAAAAGACCTCAGCATCAACTGCTTCAGGCCCCCCAGGGCACAGGCCTGCATCGCCGCATGGAACCAAGTGTCTGGGCAGAGGCCAGTGGCCATGGCTGTGGGCACAGAGCCTTACGTGGTCAAAGAGTGTCAGGAGTGCCTCAGCCAGCTGCAGGGCGATGGGGGTGGGTATTGGGGCACCATTATCCAGGAGCAAATATCTCAGTAGGAGAATGGTCATCCTGATCATGTCGCTATCATTTTCCTGCAGGAGCTCCACAAGACTTTCAGAAAGGCTCCACATTTTTTCAGCCTGTGTGGAACACAAGTTTGTGAAAGGCCACCCTGCTGCCGCAGGGCCCAGAGGCCAGAGACCTGTCCCGAAGCACTGGGGCAGCTGAAGCGGGAGGCAGGAGAGCTGGGAGCAGCTGCCCCAGCGCCCAAAGCCCAGGCAAGGCCAAGCGACTGCGTTGCCCGGCCCCACGCTGCCTGCACGGCTTCAGCCACTGCCCCCTCCTCACCATCAAGGGATTCTTGCCCAGCACTACGAGGCCTCGGAGTGCCAAGTACCGCCTGGCCCTGTGCTCACTCTGCAGGTTCTGTGACAGGATCTCCAGAACACTGTCACTGCATTCCCTCAAGTCCAGGTACTCGAGGACCTGAAAGGCACAGGGCAGTGACAGGGGAGCCGGCCGGCAGGAGCCCGGAACTGCACAGGGCTGGGCCCAGGCCGCAGCACAGGGCACGGGCACCGTCCTGGAAGCTGTGCCTGCGAGAGGGCAGAGAGCTGGGAGGCAGCTCAGCCAGGCAGCGCTGGCCTTGAGGCTCACCTCCACAAGGAATGCCAGGGCAGGGAAATCCCAGTATGGCATCTCTTCACCGAGCATGGCGAGCAGGTAGAATGCAATCTCGGAACAAAAGTGTGTGGCTGAATGGCAAATGATTCTGACAAGAGGAAAAAGGAAACAAGATCCTGAGCCAGTGGGGCAAATCTCTTGCAGGAGTGACTCACAGAGTTCTCATCTTTCCCCAGCACCCTTCCAGCAAAGGGGACCTGGGCCATTTGGGAGTTGGTTGCTCATGGGCACCCTCCTGTCCCAGCCTTTTCCAATGTGCTTGGCCATCCCTCAGTGACAAGGCCCTCTGGCCCATGGCCACGAGGACTGTGTGTGGTGGCCCTGGGCACAGAGCACAAATGTCAGAGGCAGTGGGGAAGGGGGGTCTCACCTGGCCAGCAGAGCCACGGCAAAGTGGTGGGTGTCAAGAGAGAGCAGCGTGTCCCAGCCACACCTGCGTTCCATTGCCACCACCACATGCTCACAGCGGAGAAGGCAGAGCAGAGACTTCAGGGTCTGCACTGCAAACCTGTGTGCACAGCAAAGCCCAGGTCACACTGGCAGCACTGGCTCCTTCACAGGCCACGTGGCAGGGACAGGAGGAGTGGGATGGAGCACCTGTTGGGGCTGGTGGCAAGGCCGTGCTCTTCCTGGCATTCCTTCCAGAAGGCATCAACCTCCTCTGGCACATCCAAAGTGCTGAAGAACACTTGGAAGAGCAGATGCACAAATAGGCGGGGGAAATACACCTTCAATATACGTGGCAGACAGGGCACCTGGAGGATCTTCCACATCACCACGGTAGCCTGCAAAGGACAAAGGCCCCCGAGACAGCGCTCAGTGCTGAGGTGTCCGTGTGGCAGGGCCTGAGCGTGGCAGGGAGAGGCCCGGAGAGAGGCAGGGGGAGCACGGGGCCTGGTGGGCCTGAAGCTGCTCCTGGGCCAGGTTTCAGGCCAGTGCCTGCGGCAGGGAGATGCAGTGGGGGAAGGAGGAAGGAGAGCTGCTGGAGGGGCGGCCTTGGGGCCAGCAAAGGCCACTTGCAGAAACTCACAGCCAGGGCAAAGACACCCGTTTCGTCCCCATCGGAGGTGCACGTGCTGTGCTCTGGCCAGCTGCCCAGCACATCCAGGAGGATCAGCTGTGCCAGCTCCGCAGTCCTGGCTGAGCCCATGATGGTCTTCCACATGGCCATGGCAGCTCTGTGGGGTCAGAGCTCTGTCTCAGGGGGGTCTCAGACACAGCACCGGGGGGAGCTGAGCTGGCTGCCAGCTCTGCCTCTGCCCACTGGCCCTGGCCAGCAGCAGGCAGGCAGCCCAGCCCTGTGGGGACAGAGCCCTGAGGGGCGGCAAGGGAGCATGGCAGCAGGCTTGGGGGCTGACGTGCCAGGGCTGGGAAAGGGAGCAGCCAGAGGGCCCTGGAAGTCTCTGTTGGTCAGACACCTGGGACAGGCTGCTCAGGGTGATGGGCTGGGGAGGCCTGAGCCCTCTGGGCGGGTGGGCCCCATACCTGTCACAGGACGGGGCCACACGCAGCAGCGTCAGGACTGCGTCATCTGGCTGTGCTTCTGTGAGATGCAGCAGGGCCTCGTCCAGCCTGTGCTCAGCACAGTCATTGGCCATGAGCCACTGGTGGATGAACCTGACCATGGCGGGCACCTGGAGAAGGCACGGGGAGACTTGGAAAGCTGCCACAGGGAGCAATGTTCCCAGCTTCCCCAGAGAAGTGCTTCCCTTCCCACTGCACTGCCATGTGGCCTCAAAGGCTCACAGCAACCAGCATGCCTGGCCTGGGAGGCCAAGCATTTCCTGGGAGGATCAAACCCTGCCCACAGGCTGCTTACTTGGTTTGGATAGTAAAAATCTTCCTCCACGAGCATAGACAGGAGGGCAGCACTGGTCTTGGTTTGGAAGATGGACGATGATGATCTGATCCCAGTGCCCATGGCGATGGTCTCTTCCTCCTGAATTCTCCTTATGAATTTGCAGATGAACTGCAGGAGAGGGGCAGGAAGCCGGGGATGTTGCATGGAGTGCTGCACACACGGTGCTGGGCTGAGCAGGGACAGCAGGCCCAGCCCAGGTGGGGGTGGCTGCAGGTACCTGCGCTGTGCTGCGGAAGCGGCCACGGCTGGATTGCTGCTCTTGTGTGCGCTCCAGGGCTGCATCTGGCAAAGAGTGAACACAGCCAGAGCTGAGGGGCTGCAGGAGAGGCCGGAGAACACAGCCCAGCCCTGCGCTGCCCAGGCAGGGAGAGCCCCGGGATGCCCCAGGGGATGGAGCACGGCCACTGTGGGGTGTGCCAGGCCCCTCTTCCATCCTGTCCATGGGCACGTCCCCAGGGGATGGCATGGCATGGCATGGCACGGCATGGCATGGCATGGCATGGCATGGCATGGCATGGCATGGCATGGCATGGCATGGCATGGGGTCAAGCTGGCTGCAGGCACCAGTCCTGAGGCCCAGCTCTGCCACTCACCCTCCTGCGGTGGCTGGAACAGCAGCACCTCTTTGATCTCCTGTGCTGGGGCAGCTCCAGGGCCTTCTTCCTCCTCCTCCACCCAGGCCATCTTGGGCACTCTCAGGGTTCTCTGCTCCATGTCTCTTACTGGATTTGTGGCTATTTGCAGGAGAGATGCCTTGGAAAAGCTCCAAGTCACCAAGTCCTGCAGTTGTGCCTGGAAGGCACTTTCAAGACCGAAGCCTCAGGAAGGCTGCAGGACAGCAAGTCCTGCACACTGGTCTCACGGGCTCCTGCCACAAGGACAGGAGACTCCTGTCAAGGATTGTGGTCTGGCCGAGGGGCACTGGCAGCAGGGATGGGAGATGCCTCTGGGGCACCAAGTCCCACGCTCTGCCCTCAAGGGCACCTGCAGAAGAGAGAAGCCTCAGGAAGGCCACAGGTCACCAAGTCCTGTGGTCTGGCCTCGAGATCAGCTGCAGGAATAACGCCTCAGAAAGGCTCCGGGTCAGACAGGAACGAGTGCACTGTGCGGGGGCTCCTCACGGCACCGCTCTGTCCCGTCCTGTCCCGTCGTCGTGTGCACCGAGCACTGTGGCATGGTCTTGTCACCGCCAGCTCCTTTGTCACCACGTGTCACAAAGGGCCCTTGGACACCCGTTCTATGCCACAGTGACCCTGCTGCACCATGTCACAAAGGGCCCCTGCACACACTGCCCCCTGCCCTGGGGCCACCCCCAGCCCAGCCAAAGTGGCCCAGGTTGGAAGAAATCCCTCGCCCCAAGTGTCTAAGCCAGCCCAACAGGGTTTTTAGGAACGGCTCAGACCATCAGCAAATGCTGCCCTGCTCTATGGGCTCAGGGCAGCAGAAGGAGCCCCCAGGGCTGCCAACGCAGCACAGGGCCTTCCAGGGAAGCTGGCATGGCCTCCATGGGACATGTCTCGGCTGGTGGCCATCCTAAACCCACAGGTGTGACATGAGCAGGGAATGTGTGGGCCAGGGCACGAATGCTGCTCTGACGCTTGGGGCCGGGGCAGAGCTGACATCAGCAGCTGTGGCAGAGTCTGCAGCCAGTCAGACCTGGCACCCCGCGAGCCCTGGCAGTGCTAGTGCCCATCTCCTGCCCCAGAGACCTGTGCCCCCGGGGGCTTCTGAGCCAGAGGGAACCAAAGCCCACGTGCACTGGGGGCTGTGCTCCTTCCTGCAGGGGCTGTTGGCAGCAGCACCTGGAGAAACTGCTGGCAACACTTGGTCTCTGTCAGAAGCTCTCACTCCGTGCTCAAATTATTTTCTCATTGAAGTAATTTCCTTCAGCACAAAAACACCTTAGTGGCGAAGGCACAGAAGAATCTGGCATTTAAGACTCCTCAATTCAGAAAAGCTTTACTTCCCATTGCTCAACTCAAGTAGTTCCAAAATGTTGCAAACTTCCCAAATTCATTGGGATGGCCTGAGAAGGTGAAGAGTTGGAATTTTGCTTCCCTTCTCAAAGCAGCAATTCATTTGCCTTAACATCATCCACTGAGAGTCACTTTACTGAACATAACACTACACAGAGGCAAAAAAAAGGCCATTCTTTGGTTTGCAAACAGTTTTCTATGAAGGGGTGATAATATCCTAATTATCTTAAGGAATAAAAGCTCTCAAGAAATGAAGGTCCACTCAGTGTTACAAAAGTAGCCCAAACAAATGAGTAGATGGCAAAAGGGCTAATCCTCGCCCTGGTACAGATATCTAAGTGGCCAGTAAAGTACAGCTCTCCCCTCTTGTTCCCTGCAGGAGAATCAGGACCATGAACAGGGTCACAGATATTCTTTCTGCCCTCCGTAACCAAAGCTGTGCCAAACCACAGATGCTGCCTATCGAATCATCTCAGCAGCGTAATGATGGATGGTATTTTTGATACAATTCCTACATAACCCACTGAATTTCATATGTGGTGGAGAAACATTTTAGTGGGGTGCAGACTCCTGCCTTCCCGCCAAGTCAATGAAAGGGCTTTTGGCAGACAATGCATTTGTGTGCCAATTTCTTTGAATGAGGGAGAGCCCTCAGGACTGCTGTATCCTGAGGGAACACCCTTGGCCTTGACCTGTAGGCACCTGCACAAGCTTAAAATCAGGTGCCTCAGCTTCCAGGACCTCTCTTGGCCAGCATCCTGATGTGGATGCAGGGCTGCTGCCAGGCACTGCTGGGACCCAGCGGGACAGGACCGGCTGTCTCGTGTCCATGGAGCAGCCCTGACACAGCCAGGGCCATCCCAAAACCAGACAAACGCTCACATGTCAGCAGAGGGGAGCAAGGAGCACTGGGCTCCTCTCAGGGTATCTCAGCGGGGCTCGCTCCACAACACAGCCCCATTTTAAGGCCTGCTGATGCCCAGCTGCCAGAAATGCCTACCCTGTTCTCTCCAAGATACACAGGGAGAGCCAATGAGCAGGATGCCTTGGGACGCAAACCTTCCAAGCCTTTTCTAAGGCCAGGGACACACCAAGATCAGCCAAGGCTCTCCAGGCTGCCTGGCCCACACATCCCAGCTCTGTGCTGGCCCTGGGCCACAGCAGCTCCCACCAAGCAGGAGGCAAATGCATTTTGCCAAGAGTTGAAACACAGCAGACAGGAAAGATGTGAAAAGTGTGTGTGTAAAGGCCTTTTAATTCACAGCTCTCACAGAGAGCTTTGGGGCTCATGGCTGGACAGAGATGCTCCTGCTCACACCTGTCCAAAGGGGGTAACACATCCTGCTGCAGGTGCTTGGGTTGGTTTCCACAGGTCCAGGCAGATGCCAAACCTGCTCTTCACTGCCTTCTCCCTGCCCTTCTGCCAAGTGCAACAGGCCTCAAGGATTGAAAGGAGCACAGAGAGCCAAAGGGGGACACTTGCACCTGCCTCACTGGGAGCTCCCTGGGAAGCACTTTCCTTGAGAAGCAAGCCCCTTTCCTCCAAAGGTGTTTCCCCAAATGTGTGGCTTTCCTGGGGAACACCAACACACCCTTAAGAAACGCTGGCAAGGCTGAATGACTCCAGGTCCTTTCAGGACAGGCACTCCAGCTCTAGCTCCTATTCCCCCAAGTGAGTTTCCAGGTGCAGGTTCAGAGGTGCAGCCCCAGGCCCTCCACAAACACAAGCTGCCCGCTGCCTCTTCACCTGCCTCAGCTCCTGCCTGCGCTCACAGCACCAAAACCAGGCTGTTCCTGGCCAGGGACCAGAGCCCTGTTCCTGCAGGATGCTCTTGCCAGCACCTTCCAGGTCTCTCTGCTGTGCACACAGATCTTTTCATGCCCGCTCCCAACAGGCTTTGGAACGCAGAGCACAACCTGGCTGGCTCTGCCACCAGCACAGCCCAAACACAGGCGGAGGAAGAAGCAGCAGGTGTTGATTTGTGGCCATGGCCAAGAGAAACTGGAAGGGTGCCCTCCCTCTGGTCTCCCTTGGTTGGCTTTCTGACTGGGTCTGAGCCTGGGGCTGTCATTCCTCACTTGTGGGGACCAGAACGACACCCAGGATCCCCGCATTGCCTGACAGCGCTCCGGGCACTGGCATGGCCGCGTGTCCGAGTCTCGGGCACCGTGCTGCTGCTTCATTTGCTCTTAGGCACACCCAGAGCTCCCTGCTAAGCCCGGATGGTCTCTGGTTCTGCCCTCTTCCTCATCCTGTGCAGGGATGGAGCACTGCTGTGCTTTCAGGAAGCTATTCTTGAAAACTTCCAGCATTCCAAGCTCCTTTGCCCTCCGTGGATGCTTGCCATGGAATCCCTCACAGCTGGGTTCAGAGCTAACTCGGGCTGGCTCTTCCAAAATCCAGGGGCTTCAAGGTGCTCAGCAAGATCTGGAACTGCACAGTGCTGTAGAACTGCACCTTCAGCACAGCGACCTTTCCAGCCTGACCTGCCCTCGTTCCTCTGGCTCTGTGCACAAAACACGGCGTGGGAGAGAACGGGAGCAGGGGCCTGTGTGTCCCAGGGCCCCGGATTTGCTTCAGCTCCACAGGGATGCAGGCAAAGTGAAGAATCAAAACCGTTTATTAATGAAAGGCGAAGCAAAGGGATGAGCTGGGAGGGAAAAAAGGGAATGGGCAGGGTCTGAGGGCTGGAGGGAGGGAGCTGTCAACAGGGAGGGAGAGTGGAGGGAAAAAAAGGTGATGGACAGTCTGAGGGCTGGTGGGGCAGAACTATCAAAAGGGAGGGATAGTGGAGAGAAAAAATGGGGATGGGCAGTGTCTGAGGGCTGGAGGGAGGGAGCCACCAACAGGGAGGGAGAGTGGAGGGAAAAAATGGGGAGGGAGCTGTCAACAGGCAGGGAGAGGGCTGAAGCCACAAGAACTGTGCCCAGCATCAGCTGTGCCAGGACTTCCAGCAGCACTGGGAGGTGATGTCCTCTTGAGTGTCTCCTGGTGCTCTTCTTGGGACACTGGTTCACTGGATCCAGAAGATGTCCCTAATTCTTGAGCTCTTTGGGGAAACTCAGCTTGATTTTCCAGGGCACAGCAGGATGGGCTGGCATGTTGCCTCCAGGCTTGAAGGCCTGAAAGAGAGAGGAACAGAGCCATGGCAACAGCTCGGATCTGAGGGAATCCTACAAGACCTTCTGAACAGGGCCATCCCACCCAGAAGGGAGTAGGAGACATTGGAATCAGCTGGGAGGTACTTGCCATGACTCCCCCACGTGTCCCTGAAATCTCAGTGTGCTCTGCCCAGGCCAGCCCTCATCTGCACAGGGAGCAGAGCCCTCCGCAGCCGGGGCAGGGCTTGCAGCTTCCCCCGGCAGCCCCCGCTGTCAGCCCGCTGCCCTCACTCACCAGTGCAGATCAGCTGCAGCTCTTGCTGCTGCCCCCTCAGGTGCCGCCCGGCCATGCCTGTGAACACAGAGCCTGTCACGGCCCCAGCGGCACAGCTCCCTGCCAGCGGCGCTGCCGGCGCTGGGGCCACACGGGCTGCTGGCCCGGCAGGGCTCAGCCCGGCCCTTGCCGCACGCTGCCGCCCCAGGGCACGGTTGCCAGAGGGCGGCAGCAGCAATGCCCAGGCCAGGCGGGGCTCCACGGCGCCGGGCCCGGCTGGCGCTGCCGGGGCAGCAGGCGGGGCTGGGGCCGAGCTGCGGCGGGCCGGGGAGGGAGCCCGGGCTCGGGGCTCACCCATGAACCTGATGGCCGCCTCTCGCAGGGGCTCCTGTGGGCTCCGCAGGTAGCGCAGGGCCCGGTGCAGGTGCTCGGCTGCTCGGCTCCTGTCCTCTGCCAGCTGCAGAGAGCGGCAGGAGGGAAGGGTTGGCGCGGGCTCAGCCCCTGGGCCGGGCGCTGCCTGCGCCCAGCCCCGGCCTCCCCTGGCCCGCACAGCCCTGAGGCGCGGCCAGCAGCCGCTGGCCAAGGGCTCCCGAGGGCAGGGGGCAGAGGGCCGGCTGCTGCCCGGGGAGCCGCGGTGCCGGCAGCCCCGCCGGGCCGGGGCTCCATGGGCACCCGGCTCGGGCCCACGGGAGCCTGGAGAAGAGCCCGGGCGGCCTCTGGCTGCAGCAGCGGGCAGGGGCACAGCTGCCAGCCCCGCACCCTGAGCACCGCCCTCAGGGGCCTTCTCCAGGCTGAGGCTGGGGCTTGCAGGCCCTCCTTACCAGGACCTCAGTGACCTTCATTGGCGGCTGCTTCTTAACAGCTGTACGAGCTTCCTCCTCTTCAGGAACTCGGCCACACGAAGCAGCGTTTCTCGAGAGGCCTGGAGAGCAGCAGAGACCCAGAGATGGCCCCACAGCGCAAGGCACCGGACCCACATCCCTGTGCCAAGGCCTGGAGGAGGCGTCAGCCCGCAAAGCACCAGGGCAGGAGGCAGCCAGGCTCCCCTCCCAAAGATCCACCAGCATCACAGAAAATCTCACCTTTGCCACGTCCCGGTTCTTATCATGACAGTAAATGAAAAGTGCATACAGGCTCTTGCTCACAATTGTCTTCAGGGGCTTTTTTCCCTCTTCCACTACCAATTCCACCACCTTGCTGAAGACTTGAATGGAGAGCATCTGCACATGGCTGTTGTCCTAGAGGAAACAAAAAGACCTATATCAACTATTCCAGTCCCACCTGGGCAAAGGCCTGAAAATCCAGAGGGCACAAAGTTTCTGGGAAGCACCCAATGCCTGTGGCTCAGGATGCAG
This sequence comes from Emberiza elegans, assembly GCA_024865655.1. Lineage (NCBI taxonomy): Eukaryota > Metazoa > Chordata > Aves > Passeriformes > Fringillidae > Emberiza > Emberiza elegans. Next base: position 11,213 of record JALJVW010001847.1, read on the forward strand.
AACCTTACATGCTCAAAGAGCAGCAGCAGTGCCTCAGCCAGCTTCGGGGCAGTGGTGCTGAGTACCAGGATGTCTTTGTGCTGGAGCACATTGGTGAAAGCATGGAGGGTCATGCTGACCACCTCTCCATCTGCATCATCCAGCAGCTCCAGAAGACTTGGGAGACAGACAGCACATTCTCCTGGCCTGTGTGGAACACAAGGCTGTGCTGGGAAGCCATGGACGGCTGTGCCACCAACACCGCCCTGGCACTGCAAGCCCACCCTGCTGCTGCAGGGCCCACAGGCCAAAGGCCTGACCCAAAGCACTGGGGCAGGTGAGGCAGAAGAGCTGGGAGCAGCTGCCTCAGCTCCTGAAGCCCTGCATGCCCAAGGGGCTGCTTTCCCCAGCGCAGCTTCAGCCACGGCCCCCTTCTCACCATCGAGGGATCCTTGCTGACCACCACGAGGCCTCTGAGTGCCAGGTGATGCCGCTCCCTGCACTTGCTGTGCAGGTACCTTGCCAAGACCTTCAGGACACTGCCACCACATTCCCTCAAGTCCAGGCACTGAAACACCTGAAAGGCACAGGGCAGTGACAGGGAGCCGGCCAGCAGGAGCCCAGAGCCGCACAGGGCTGGGCCCAGGCAGCAGCACAGGGCACGGGCACCGTCCCAGGCAGCTGTGGCTGTGAGAGGGCAGAGAGCTGGGAGGCAGCTCAGCCAGGCAGCGCTGGCCTTCAGGCTCACCTCCACAAGGAATGCCAGGAAGGGCAAATCCCAGTGTGGCTCCTCTGTGCTGAGCTGCCTGGAGCATGTGGAGTGCGATGTGAGAGAACAAAGAGACCAAGTTAACGGCGCATCTCCCTGGCAGGGGGAAAAAGACACCAAGACCCTGAGGTGAGGGACAAACCTCTCCCAGGACTGACTCAGAGACGTCTGGTTTTTCCCCAGCATCCCTGGAAGGGATGTGGGTGCTCTGGGAGGTGGCCCCTTCTGGGCACTCTCCTCTCCCAGCCTTTTCTAGTCTCCTTGGCCATCCCTCAGTGACGAGGCTCTCTGGCCCATGACCACAGGGACAATGTGGGACACAGGGCACAAATGTCAGAGGCAGTGGGGAGAAGGGGGTCTCACCTGGCCAGCAGACCCATGGCATAGTGCTGGGTGTGAGCACACAGCAGCGTGTCCCAGCCACGCTTGCGCTCCATGGCCACCACCTCATTGTCACAGCGCAGTCGGCAGAGCAGAGCCTTCATGGCCTGCACTGCAAACCTGTGTGCAGAGCAAAGCCCAGGTCACTCTGGGAGCACTGGCGCTGGCCACAAGGGCATGGGAAGGCCAGGAGGACTGGGACCTGTTGGACTTGCTGGGAAGGCGGTGTTCCTCCTGGCATGCTCTCCAGAAATTACCAGCTTCCACTGGTGGCATCTGCTGTGTGGTGAGGACAACATGGAAGAGCAGAGCCACAAACAGGCAAGAGGAATAAAGGATCATGGCCTCGTGGCACTCGGGCACCTGGACAATCACCCAGACCACCAGAGTTGCCTGCAAAAGAAGCAGCCCAAGACAGCGCTCAGTGCCGAGGTGTCCATGGGGCAGGGCCCAAGGGCAGATGCAGGAGGAGCAACGGGCCTGGTGCCCCCTGAGCCTGCCCCTAGACCAGGGTTCAGCCCAGTGCCTGAGGCATGGAGAGGATGGAGAGCTGCTGGAGAGGTGACCGAGGGGCAAGCAGAGGCTAAATCCAGAAACTCACAGCCAGGGCACAAACGTCCTTGTCGTCCCCATCAGAGGTGCATGCGCTGTGCAGTGGCCAATCCTCCATCACGCAGAGCAGTGTTGGCAGCACTTTCTCCACGGCTGGTCCCAGTGATCCTATGGTTCTCTATCATTGCAGCAGCTCTGTGGGATCAGAGCTCTGTGTCAGGGGCATCTCAGTCCCAGTACCATGCCCTGTGCAGCTGTGGGGGCCCAGGTGACAGAGCCCCGGTGCCCTGAGGGGCAGGGAGGGAGCATTGGCAGCAGGCTTGGGAAACAGAGGGGCCCGAGGGTCCTGGACCTCTCTGCCTGTCTGGCACACCCCTAGCACAGGCTGTGCAGGGCCATGGGCCCTAAAGGCTGGTGAGCCCTGAGCTCTCCAGGCATGTGGGTCCCTGTACCTGTCACATGTTGGGGCACAGCGCAGGAGGGTCAGCACCACGTCGGCAGGGTGTTCTTCAGCCAGCCTCACAATGTCACTCTGCACCCTGGCATCCACAGTGACCTGGGACACCAGCCTCTGGTGAATGTTCCTTACAATGGCTGGCACCTGGAGGAGGCATGGGGAAGACTTGGAGCACTGTCCTAGGCAGCAGCTTCCCCCAAGAAGTGCTTCCCTTCCTGCCACACTGTGCTGGCCTCAAAGGCTGAGGGGGCACAGTGACCATGGCTTGAGGGGACACACGATCTGGCAGGCCTCCAGGCCTAGTCCCAGGCTGCTTACCTGCTGCTGAGAAGGAACAGCACTGTCTTTGAAAAAATCCATAGTGGGAGCGGGCATGTTGCCAGTATTTGTGATGCCCTGAGTCATTCTTTGTCAGTGTTTCTGATGGGCATGCTCTCAGTCATTGCCATGTGAACAGCCTTCACTCTTTGATAATTCATTGCATTGTTTCCTGAGTGTTCTGTCCATCCTGGGCTGGCATGAGGCTTTGCCTGGAAATGGCTCGGCCTGGAGTCAATGCTCAGCTTGGACCTCAGCTGCTTTGGTTCTGGTTTTTCTACACTGAATGCACAGGAATTTCTGGAACATCTGCAGGAGAATAAAGGACAGGGAAGGCAGGGATGTTGCATGGCATGCTCCAAGCGTGGTGCTGGGCTGAGCAGGGACAGCAGGCCCAGCCCAGGTGGGGGTGGCTGCAGGTACCTTCAGGGTTTTGTGCAAGTGGCCAGGGCCGGGTTCCTGCTCTTGTGTCTTGTCCAGGGCTGCATCTGGCAAAGAGCGAGCGCAGCCAGAGCTGAGGGGCTGCGGGAGAGGCCGGAGAACACAGCCCAGCCCTGCGCTCCCCAGGCAGGCAGAGCCTCGGGATGGCCCAGGGGATGGAGCACGGCCACTGTGGGGTGTCTGCCCTGCCCCTGTTCCATCCTGTCCATGGGCATGGCCCAGGGGATGGGATGGGATGGGATGGGATGGGATGGGATGGGATGGGATGGGATGGGATGGGATGGGATGGGATGGGATGGGATGGGATGGGATGGGATGGGATGGGATGGGATGGGATGGGATGGGATGGGACCAAGCTGGCTGCAGCCATCAGCCCTGTGGCCCCGCTCTGCCACTCACCATCCTTCAGTGGCTGGATCTGCTCCGGTTTTTCAGGCTGTTGTGCTGGGGCAGCTTCAGGGCTTCTCTTTGTTTTCCATCTGAAGACTTTGAAGATGTTAAGGAATGTGCCTGCCATTCCAGAGTCTGGCCTCAAGGGCACCTTCTAGAGAGATGGCTCAGGAAATCTGCAAGTCAACAAGTCCTCCAGGGCACCTGCAAAACAGACGGATAGAGAATGGCTCTGTCGTGATTCAGTCCTAATGCAATAACAGGGAAAATCAAACGTACAGAGGCATTGCGTATGGTTAACACAAAAGCTGTGGCTGTGTTTGAAATGGTGTCATAGGAAAAATTCACTAAGTTCCACCAGGACTGGAATTCTCTTTCAAAGTCAGTGGCACTGTCCCAAATTATTTTCTGAATTTCAGTAGGAAAAGTGCCTTCTTCACCTTCTCTTATAATTGAAGCAGAAACTGACTGCATCCACAATTGTGCTGGGATACAGCTGAGAGCCAAAGAAACATTGTTTTGTGTAGCACCGAGTGCATCAGTTACCAATTTGTGATCATTTACATTTACCTTCTCCCAATTTGGTAATATGTTTGATAGCAGCCACTGGTGTGTTCACAAAGCCAATTAAGGACGACTGCAGTGGTTGTTGTAATTTGGTCAAATCTCTGGATGTGGCAGCCAATTTATTCAAGTTCAATTAATTTACATGTTATGTGGGTAATATCATCACCTGGTGTTACCATAAAGGGAAGGGAGAACATTATTTCTGTTGTCCATCGCTAGTGTTATCATGGTTTATCAGGTCTTCATGTCCCTCGGAGTTCTTCTGAAAAGTAAGCACAACAGACTCTGCCATGAAAAGGCAGAAAAGTTAGAACAATGGAATTGTCAGAGAGGTTTTGAACACCAGTGGTACTTCCCCTACAGTAGGGGGGAGTCCACCAAAACAGGTTGTCCAGGGTAATGTGCTGGGTTCTTGAAATCATCTGGTCCCTGTAGTGAAGGAATTATGCTTGGAGCTGTTGGGCAAAAAGCAGTGATTTTGGAACACCCATTTACCCCCCATCTATAGTAAGAGGTGTGAGAAGTCCATTCAATCTTTTCACCTTTTGCCCAATCCTGCACACCTTTGACAGTAAAGTGAGAAACATTATCAGATTGAATTTCCTGTGGTTTTAGGAAAATCCCAAACCATCCCTGCAATGCTTTAACAGTATTATCTCCTGTAGCTCTTTTTAAAAACATAGGTCTGGGACCAACCCAAATATAAACACAGCATGGGACTCGGTGTAAATACAGACAAAGAAAATAATTTGTCCCTCACGCTGGAAAAATACTCCATAAAGTTCACAGTTCCTCAACCTGAGCACTGCCTTCTCCCTCTCTGTTAGCAGAAGCAGAGGAGAGAGGAGGGGTTGCTTTAATCACAGAGGCAAGTTTGTCTTGGCTGCTCTCCAAGCAATACAAGTTTCTTGTATTGCTAAGATTTTTTTCCACTTCTATGAGAGCTAAGCTAACCACAAACAATCCTTTTTCCCAGGTAGTGTATCTTTTCTCAGCATCTTTGAAACCACAGGAATAGAAACCAACAGGCCTTGTTGGACCCTCAGGACCCCGCTGCCAAATGTGTACTGACAGTCCTGAGGAGGCAAATCCCCATTCCACCTGAAAGGGATCTGTGGGATGGACAGGATCCAGTGCTTGGTGAGCTGTTGCTTCAAAAATCAGCAATTGCAATGCTTCCTCCTGAGAAGGAGTCCAATCCCATTTCACCCCTTTGCTCAGAAAGTCATAAAGGGGAACAAATGGGTCATTCTGGTTACTAAGAAATCTATCTGGTGTTTCTGCAGGAGATATAGCTACTTTGTTTTTTTGAAGGAGAGTTGTTGTAGGTTTAAGTGTTTCTGAAAGCCCTTGAAATAAAGGGGTCATAATTTCAGGCTTTACAGGTGATACCTGGGGCTACCAGCAATGATTAAAAGGTCTCCCCTTTCCAAGGGGTTGAGCCCCCCTGCCCAATGAGCTGCACACTAAGTTAGGGACCATGGGATGCGTCTGTCTCCCATTGTTAAGAACACCCCATGTCCCCAGCACCCACCGGCTTCTTGTTCTGACAAAAGAAACTGATCTCCCCCAGTGAGAGACACTTGACATTTGTGTTCTGTTTCAGATTTGTGGGGGAGAAGCCCGTACTGCTTTGCAAGTTTTGTTAATTCAGTAGCAGTGTACTGGATTTTTTGGTGGTTACGTGCAGGTCAAGATCCTCATTATTGATATAGCTGCATTCTGTTTTAATTAGAGGTTTCATGCTATTGTAACAAACAGTGTTCCCCACAATTTTTCATCAGAGCTAATTCTGTTTGAGGGTAATTTTGATTAAAGTGAGGAGTTTCCTTCTCCTCGCCTCTTTTGAGGAATCAGTGTTCTGTGAATTTTTAACATGCTCCTCTCTCAAGGCAGCCTGTAATAAATTATTTTAATTTTTTTCTTCATCTAATTGTTTTTGCAAAACTTCAACTGGATTTTGAAGGGGAGTCTATTGTAGCATTTTCCTCACTTCTTTGCTTAAAGTGAGTTTCTATGGCTGCTGTGAGACAAACTCCCAAAACTGAGCAGAGGAGGGTTTTATTATTTTTGCCCAGTTTGAATTTTTTTGTTTCATGTTGCAAAGAACATATTCTATCAATAACATTTTCTAAGTTAAACCAATTGCAGTTTGCCCATTCTTCTCCTCCTGGAGAAGAGGTGTGGCATTGTATTTAGCAAGCAGAGCATAAAATTCAGCTTTACCTTTTGCACTGAGGTTTTGAGTCATTTTGTGAAGGGACCAAAACCATGACAGGGAGGTGCAAACTTAAGTTACACAATCTCACAGCCTTTGCTGTGTTCCCCTTCACTTCCCTGGGTGGGTGAAGAGACAGAATCTGCATGGGAGGACCCTGCTAGCTTTCTTCAAGTTGCCCCTTCCTTCCCAGACTGTGCAGATGCACACAAACACAACAGAAACAGTTCCCCCTTTTGCACTGAGAGATCTTTTGTGAAATTCTGGAGACAGAACCCTCAACAGAGTATGGGGATTGCTTTTCACCTGGGCGTGTGCAGTTTGTGGGAAATTCGAATCCCACTCCTTGTGGAGTGAAACTTCCTTCCCCTGGTACAGACTGCACACAACCCTGCAAACCCCTCTGTCTGTCACAATCCTGTCCGTGACACCAATTCAATGTCACGATCCGTCCTTACGAACGGGTTTGTGATGGTTTGGGAATTGATCTCAGAGTGCAAAAAAACCCGACACAGCTCAGGGATTTTGCAGTAATAATCAAAAACAAATGCACCTTTATTGAATGACCACAGCAAAATGCATTGGGGGGAATTGGGGAAAAGGGGAAGAATAAGAAAAAAGAGGGAGGAAGAGAAAGGAAGGTATAGAGCTACCAAACGTAGAGAGATGAAATCCTTTGAAGTCTTCAGTCGATGGAGTTCCCTGGTCACATCAGGGGGGAGATCTCAGAGATTCTGGTCAATTCAAACTCCTATTATTGTCTTTTTAGATGGGGAAGGGATGAGTCTTGAAATCAAATCAAAAGTAGTAAAGAACAGTCTATTGTAATTTCTGGAAAAAAAAAAAAAAAAGGTATTGAAGAAGGGCACAAACAGTCCATATTCTCAGCAGTGGGTGAGAGCCATTGTCTTCTTGGTCCAATGGCCACAGCTGCAGGCAAACATCTGGCTTTGGTCAGCTCGCCTCCCCCCCACACACCTCCCCGGGCTGGGGTTTCAGTCCCAGCCCTTGGGGGGGGGCTTCTTCTCCACATGGGGGGTCTCATGTCTCAGTCCCTGAGGGAGAGGCTTCTCCCATCTCAGTCTGTCTGTCATGGTGGTTGTAAAGCAGATGTGGGGTCTTCCGTGGGGACCACCAAAGTAACCCCAGAAAAGTCCAGCCAGGCTGAGAGGTGGGGAAATCCCAGGGCCATTGTTGTGAAGCAGGCACAAGGGAAGAAAAGGGCAAGGTGTCCCCCTTCTCCTTTTCATTAGGTTCAGTCTTCCATGGAAACAAACACACCTGCAAACAACAGCTTGGCAAGCCAAGGGCTTTGCTCAGGCCTCAGGGTCTTGGTGAACAACTCTCCTGAGCAAGACCAGGATTCCAACCAGGGACTTTTGTCGGTGGTCCCAGTTTCTGTCCTTTTCACAACGATGGTGAGGCAGATGAGAGAAACTTTGGACAGAGACTGACACCGTCCTCAGCCACCCCCAGGGCAGTGCGGGCCAAGCCCAGGGACACTGCAGGGTCATGGGGACACTGCACAGGTGCCACCAGGGACATGGCACTGCCACCCGTCCAGTGGCACCAGTTCAATGCCAGTGTCCCTGTGCCACTGCCACCAGTCCTGTCCCAATGTCCCCAGTTCCATCCCAGCACCACCAGTCCAGTGTCCCCAGGGCTGCCCCACTGTCACCACCCCAGTGTACCCAGTTCCATCCCAGTGCCACCAGTTCTGTCCCTCTGTCACCACCCAAGTGCCACCGCTCGGTGCTGTGAGAGTCTGTCCGAGTTTTCCCTCATCTGCCTCACGATCGTCGTTGGAGGACCACTGAAGAGAAGACCCCCCCCTGTCTAAATCTCTGGCTCCAAAGGAGAAAGTCATGTGCCTGAGACCTGAGAGCGTTGCTAAGCCATTGTTTTCACAGGTGTTGTTTGCTGTATGCTACACTGAGCCCAATGAGAAGAAGGGGGCACCGTGCCCTTTTTGCAACAACAGCCTTGGGAGCTGTCCCACCTCTCAGCCTGGCTGGACTTCTCCTGAGTTCTGGGTGGTCTCCCGCAGAAGACCCTCACCTGTTTTACAACCACCGTGACAGACAGACAGAGATGTAAGAAGCCTCTCCATCAAGGACTGAGACATGGAACCCCCATGTGAAAAGGCCCCTCTGCTCCTTCCAAGGACTGGGACTGAAACCCCCAGCCCGGGGGAGGAGTGTGGGGGAGGCAAGCTGACCAAAGCGAGATGTTTGCCTGAAGGATGTGACTGCTGGACCAAGAAGACAATGGCTCTCGTTTACTGCTGAGAACATGGACTACCTGTCACATCTATTCCTTATTGTATCTGTTCCCCCCCCCTCGCAATTTCCAATAGAGTTATCATAATAAAAACCTCAGAGTTAGCGAGAGACTTCGAGATCTCCCCGACGTAACAGGCGGATCCTCGACTGGACTGGACCAAAGGACTTCGTCTCTACGTTTGGTAGCTCTATCCCCCTCTTCTCTCTCTCTCTCTTTTGTCTCTCTCTTCCTCTATCTTTTTCTCTCCCTTAATCCCTCTATCACATTTTGCTGTGGTCATTCAATAAAGGTGCATTTGTTTCCATTATCATTGCAAACCCCCTTGTACCGTGTCGGTTCTTTTTGCACCCTGAGATCAAATCCACGAACCATCACGAAACCCGTCCGTGAGGATGGATCGTGACACCCCCGAGGACCCTCCCCAAATCCCCCCAAAGCCCCCCCAGCACCCCCAGACCCCTGCTAAAACCCCCTCAAGTTCCCCCAGACCCTCCCCAAATCCCCCCAAACCTCCTCAAGACCCCTCCCCAAATTCCCCTCGACCCCTCCAGGACCCCTCACCTGTCCCTGCGCCTCCTCAGCAGCTCCCGGAGCCCCCGTGCTCTCCCAGCGCCTCCCCGCTCTCTCCAGCGCCTCCCGCAGGACCCGCCTGAGCCCGGGCGGCTCCCGGGGGTCCCTGAGGGGGTCCCTGGGGGGGGGGGGGGGGGGGCGGCCCATGCCCGGCCCATGCCCGGCCCGGGGTCTGATTGGATGGGCGCGCGGGGCGGGGCGGGATGGCGGCTCTGATTGGATGGGGTGGGGGGGACAGGCAGGGGGGCGGGGAGGGAGTTGTTGAGGAGGGGAGACACCGTGGTGATTGGTTGGTTTTCTAGAGGGAGGCGGTGATTGACAGGGAGATGGGGGGGGAGGCGGGTTTGCCGAGGGGAGTAGCTGAGGGAGTGGTGATTGGTTGGTTAGAGGCAAAGAGAGGCGGGGAGTTGCTGAGGGGAGGCTGTGGTGATTGGTTGGATCAGGAGCACATGAGAGGGGTGTGTCTGAGGGAGAGCGGTGATTGGTTGGTTTGGGGGGGGGGGGGAGGCCGTGATGTTAATTTGGGGTTGGTTCGGTGATTGGTTGGTTTGGGGGGGGGGGCGCCGCTATTGGCTGGGAAAAGTCCGGGACTTTTAAGGGAACATTCCCGGTGTTTTGGGGGAAAACTCACAGATTTTTAAGTAAAAATTCCCGTTTTTCGCAGGAGAAACATTCCCGGATTTTTTGGCCCCACATGATCCCAAATATCCCAAATAACCCCAAAACATTTGAAATAAATCCCAAATAACCCCAAAACCCCAAACAATACCTAAAAGTCCCCCAAATAACCCCAAAAAAATCCAAAACACCCCAAAAAAAAAAAAAACCCCCCCAAATTAAACCCGAAAAACCCCAAATGATTTCAAGTACACCTAAAAAAAACCCCATATACACCAACATAAACCCCAAGAACCCCAAAATAATCCAAATAAACCCAAAAACCCAAATAAACCCAAATAAACCCAAAAAACCCCAAATAACCCCAAGAAATAAACAAAGTAAAACCCAAGATAAACCCCAAATAGTCCATAAATAACCCCAAATAAACCCTAAATAAACCCAAAGAAACCCCAAGTAACCCCAGTTCCTCCCGTCCCCACCCCAAAACAGACCCCGACCAATCAGAACGCGCGGCACTGATGACGATCCAGTTGCTGGGCAGAAACTCAGAGCACTGGCCCCGCTCAGCGATTTTCAGCCAATCAGCGCCCGGCCCGACTCTGACTCATCACTTGCCAGGCTCAGACCAAGGCCTCTCACTGCGGTAAATAATCAGAGACCGCGCGGGGTAATTTCCAGCCAATCAGAGCGTGTCTCGCTGATGACTCATCAGTCGCGAGGAGCGGAATTGGGGGGGGGGGGGAAGGTGACCCTGGGCATGGGCTGGGGACCCCAAATTAATCCAAAACGGGGTCGGGACCCCAAAACGGAGCAGGAGGGGCCTGGAGCCCCCAAAACCAAACACGGGGGAGGGGACTGGGGGAACGATCGGAAAGGGGGAGGGAGAGGGGTGGGGAAAAAGGGGCTGGGACCCCAAAATTGAAGTGGGAGGGGAATGAGATCCCAAAACTGAGCTGGGAGGGCAATGGGACCCCCAAACAGGATGAAGCCAATTTTGTTCCTGGAATATGTAAAGTAGTTTGTGGATATGCAAAAAGTCTAGGAATATGCAACAGGCTGATGTAATGGGAGACAAGGACCATCGAGCAAAGGTTGTTATGGCCATCAAGATCCCCCAGTTATTTTCAGGGGTATTTAATTAATCTGGTTTTAATTACATCAGTTACATATTCATAGATCCTCATGCATATCCATAAACTCATTTACATATTTCAAGAACTATTTTACATGGCCTGTCCTTGGGGGTGTCTCCCCATTTCAGGAGCCTCCACTGAAATGGAAAATGTAAATGTAAACCCCTCCTTTAAATAATCATCATAATCATCATGATTATAATAATAATAATAATAATAAAATAAAATAATAAATTTTTGAAATTGAAAAGGGGCTCTCAGGCAAAGATATGGGAGTAGAAAAAACAGTTCTTTATTAGGAAAAATTAAAAATACAAATGCAGCAGTACAAACAAACAAAAAAAAAAACAGTGACAGAGTCAGAATCCTCTGGGAATCCAGTGAAAAAGGGATTGATCTCTGGAATCCAGTGGGAAAAGGGTTGATCTCTGGGAATCCAGTGGGAAAAAATTGATCCTCTAGGAATCCATCCTCTGGGAATCCATGGGAAAAAGCTGGAAATTTTGGGAATCCAGTGGAAAAAAAGGTTGATCCTTTGGGAATCCAGTGGGAAACACTGAAATTTTGGGAATCTGGTGGGAATCTGATCCTGGGAATCTGGGAATCCAGTGGGGAATTTTGGGTGACATTTCTGGGAATCCAGTGGGAAAAGGGCTGATCCTTTGGGAATCCATTTCTTACCCCCAAAGACAGGGCAAAGGCAGGGCCATGGGGTTTTTATAGGGTATCCCAAGGGTGGAGTTGGGGTTTGGGTCAGGGGAGGAGTTCTTAGCAACACAAGAAGGGTGAGATCAAATTCCTGCCTCTTAGCAACAGCAGCACTCCACACAGAACGTGTCCCCAAATCCTAAATTCCCTCTAAAACAACTGAGAAATGATGCAACCTCAGATATATTCGATCAATTTCCTTCATTTAACCCAGTTTTGGGTGTTTTTAAAGGATGAAGGTGAAGCAGAGGAAAATTAAGGCCAAACCAAAAGGAGAAGCAGCCAGGGGTGTTCCCAACATGGATCACAGGGAATGGGAGTGACCAGGGCTGTGCCCAAAGTGCCTCCTCCAGTGGGGGATGGAGCTGGAGCAGCGCACGAAGCTCTGCCCACACTCGGGGCACTCGCAGGGCTTCCCTTAGTGGTGCCTCCGTTGGTGTCGGGTCAAGTTAGAGCTGCTGGAGAAGCTCTTCCCACACTGGGGACACTCGTAGGGCCTCTCCCCAGTGTGGATGCGCCGGTGGGTCTGATGAGGGTGGGAGTTGTGCTTGAATCCCTTCCCACAGTCAGTGGGGCATTGGAAGGGCCTCTCCTCTGTGTGAATCCGATAGTGCTGGAGGAGATGGGAGCTGGTCTGAAACCCCTTCCCACATTTGGAACACTCGTAGGGCCTCTCCCCTGTGTGGATCTTTTGGTGTCTGATCAGGCTGGAGTTGTGCTTGAATCCCCTTCCCCACTTGGGGCATTGGAAGGGCCTGTCCTCCCAGTGCTTGGAGGACAAGGTGGGTCCCCTGTGTGGGTCTCACAGGGCTTCTCCCAGTGTGGATGATCTGGAGCTCTGGCTGAAGGGCTTCTTCCCCCAGTGTGGCTCTCCCAGTGTGGGTCCTCCTGGTGGCTGATCAGGCTGGGCTCTGGCTGAAGCTCTTCCCACATTCCTCACACCTGTGGGGCCTCTCCCCAGTGTGGATCCTCTGGTGCCTGATCAGGTGGGAGCTCCACCTGAAGCCTTCCCACCTCCACGCGGGTGTGTGGGGCTTCTCCCCATCATGGTGCTGCTCATGGAGCACCAGCTGGAGCTCTGGCTCCATCTCCGGATGGGGGCCCAGGCTGGCTCCCCCTCAGATCCCTGCCAGCTGCGTTTGCAGCCCCTCCTCCTCTGCATCTCCGGGGCTTTTCCTCCCCGTTTCCTTCCTGTGTGTGGAGCCCTCTCAAAACGGCCTCTTCCACCAGGTGTGGGCATTTGTCCTCCCTGCTCTCCATGCTCAGCTCCTGCTCTTCCAGGATGGGATTTGCCCCCATGCCACAGGGGATCCCTTCTGCCCCATCATGGAGCTGGGCTGGGAGCACCAGCTCTGAGCTCTGGCTCCATCTCCAGGCGGGCCTTCCCGGCCCAGGCTGGCTCTTTCCCCCTCAGATCCCTGCCAGCAGGTTATGACAATGGGAAGATGCCAGCCCCTCCAGGTAGCAGACAAAGCGGCATCTCCGGGGCTTTTTCCTCCCCGTTGGCTTCCTGTGCCCTGGAGATGGCTAAAAAATGGCCTCTTCCACCAGGTTCTAAACACAATGCAGGCATTTGTCCTCCCTGCTCTCCATGCTCAGCTCCTGCTCTGGGGAGGAAGGACAAGGACAGGATGGGATTTGCCTCCGTGCCACAGGCAAGGGCAAGGAGATCCCCAGGGCTGTGCTGCTCCAAGCCAGGGCTGTGCTGGGCTGGGAGATGGAGCAGCACAGAGGGGAAAGGGGCACTGACTTCCTCCTCACCTGCCTCAGTGTCCTGGGGCATCTTCCTCTTCCTCGCAGCCTCCCTGGGATTGGGCAATGGGAAATCCTGGTTTGGGGAAAACAAGGGATGAGCACAGTGAGTTTGAAGGCCCCTCTGCCCAAGTCCATCTTGAGAAGTCACTGGACACCTGGGCTCCAGAAAAACCTCCCAAACACCAAGATTCAGCCCTGAAAAAAGCCTCCCAGGAGTTCCCTGTCCCTGGTCCCCTCCCTTTGGTGTTCAGGGGTTCCCCTGTCCCAGCTGCTGGGGTCACGCTTGGATTGGGGGTCCCCCTTCTCCTCGGTGCCCGCCCTGCCCAGGCTGCTGGCAGTCCCAGCAATGCCAAAAGCTCCCCCCCTCTTGGCTCTCCCCATTTCGGGATGCCGGGGCTGTTTGGGCTCCTGGGCTCCCTTCTCCCCTCATTCTCTGCTCTGGGGCTGCAGCGGCTCCAAGGAGTCCCCCCTGCCCCTCTCCAGGCTCTTGAGGCTCCCGCCAATGGCAGGCTCCCCCCCTCTGGGCTCCCCACTTTGGGCTCCTGGGGACACAGGGCTCTGCTCCTCCAGGCTGCCTCTGCCAGCAGCCGCCACCGCCACCCCCGATGTCCCCCGAAACAGGGGCCTTTTCCGCTCAGCCTTGGACTTCTTCATTCTCCAAACATCCCCAAAAAACCCAACTGGGAGCAACTGGGAGTGACTGGGAACATGCTGGAGAGAACTGGGCTACACTGGGAGATACTGGGAGGGACTGGAACAAAAGTGAGGGAAAGAGAGCAACTGGAACCATGTGGAGCACAACTGGTTCATACTGGCAGGGACTGGGAGCACACTGGGCTCATCTTTGGATCATACTGGGAGGGACTGGACTAATACTGGGAGGATCTGAGAGTGACTGGGAACACACCCTGCACATCATCCCCCATACTGGGCCTGACTGGGAGCAACTGGGAGCATGCTGGCAGCAAATGGCATCATACTGGGACTGACTGGGCTGATCTAGGAAGCAACTGGAACCATGCTGGAGGCAGCTGGGACCATACTGGGAGAGATTGGAAGCAACTGGGATTATACTGGGACCACACTGGGAGGGCTGGCATGTGACTGGGATCAAACTGGAGCTTACTGGGATCATATGGGGGTTGAAAGGGAGTGACTGGGATCACACTTTGGGCTACTGGGAGCAACTGAGAGAAACTGGGATGATGCTGCAAGCAAACTGGAGGAAATGGGAAGGACTGGATGCATGCTGGAGGCAACTGGGATATTCTGGGCATGACTGGGGGATCATACTGGGAGAACTGACACCTTACTGGGGCCACTGGCAGTGCCTGGAAATGACTACAGACATGCTGGGGCAACTGGGATATACTGGGAGTGTCTGGAACCATACTGGGGGGACTGGAACCACACTGGGAACAACTGGGGGGACCATGCTGGGAACTGGGAACTGGGACCACACTGGGGGGACAACTGGGGGAGGTGGGGACCCACTGGGAAACTGGGCTGGGGACTGGGACTGGGATCATATGGGAGGGGGGATCATATGGGGAGTGACTGGGACTAGAGCAGCAGAAACTGGGATCAACTGGGACCATACTGGGAGTGTCTGTAACCATAGGGGAGTGATGGAAGCACACTGGGAACAGCTGGGCCCATGCTGGGAGCAACTGGGATCACACTGGGGGCACTGGCATCAGACTGGGAGTGACTGGGAGCAACTGGGATTAGACTGCAAGTGACTGGGATCATACTGGGAGTGGCCACACTCATACTGGGATTATACTGGGTGTGAATGGAACCTGACTGGGGGTTACTGGGAGCTACTGGGCCCATGTTGGGAGGAAAATGTGACACACTGGGAGCAATTGGGATTGGCTGGAAGGTACTGGAACCATGCTGAGAGGACTGAGACTACAACTGGGGCAACTGGGATCATGCTGGGAGCAACTGGGACCATAATTTGGGCAACCAACAAATCCCAGAAACTGGGATTATGCTGGTGGCAACTGGAAGTAACTGGGAAAGACAGGGATCATTCCAAGGTATCTAGAACCTTACTGGGGCAACTGGGATGTACTGGGTGTGTCTGAGACAACACGGGTGGTGACTGGAAACACACTGGGAACAGCTGGGATCATGCTGGGGTCAACTGGGACCCTGCTTTGGGCAGCTGAATCTATGCTGGGGGAAACTGGGCATGACTGGGACCCTGCTGGGGGAGGGACTGGGACTATTCTAGGGGCAACTGGGATCATAATGGGAGGAACTGGGAACAACTGAGAACTATGGGGGGATCACTGGGATCACAGTGGAAGCAGCTGGTCCATGCTAGGTCAGACTGGGGTCACACTGAGGGTGACTGGAATCATACTGAGATTGACTGGGAGTGGCTGTGAGCAACTGGAATTCTGCTGAAAGCAACTGGGGGGGAAGTAGGAGACACTGGGAGCATTCCTTGGGTGACTGGGATAAACTGGGAGAGACAGAGAGTCACTGGGATCACACTGGATGTTACTGGGGTCATGCTGGCAGTGACTGGGGGAGCAACTGGGAT
Source organism: Emberiza elegans (assembly GCA_024865655.1). NCBI lineage: Eukaryota > Metazoa > Chordata > Aves > Passeriformes > Fringillidae > Emberiza > Emberiza elegans. The sequence goes on from JALJVW010001847.1 coordinate 26,912, forward strand.
CACACTGCAGGCATTGACATCAGACTGGGAATGTCTTGGAGTGGCTACAGTCATACTGGGATTAGAGTGGGTGTGATTGGACCCCTTGACTGGGGGTTACTGGGAGCTACAGGGCCCATGCTGGGAGCCAACTGGGGACATAATTAGAGTACCTGGGAGCAACTGGGATAAAACTGGGGGCAAGTGAACCATGCTGAGGTGACTGGGAGTGCCTGGCAATGACTGCCAGAATGTTCAGGGCAACTGGGATATACTGGGAGTGTTTGAGACCATATGGGTGGTAACTGGGACCAGACTGGGAGGGACTGGGAATGTGTTGGGGAACTGAGAACACACTGGGGGCAAATTGGGAGTGACTGGGTGTGAGAGTCTGTCCGAATTTTCCCTCATCTGCCCTCACAATTGTCATTGGGGACCACTGAAGAGAAGACCCCCCTGTCTAGAATCTCTGGCTCTGAAGGAGAAAGTCACACACCAAAGGCACTGAGACCTGAAAGCACAGTGTTATTTGTTTTCTGAGGTGTTGTTTGCTGTATGCTGCACTGAGCCCAGTGAGAAGAAGAAGGGGCACCGAAGAAGGGCACCGTGCCCTTTTTTGCAACAACAGCCTTGGGAGCTGTCCCACCTCTTGGCCTGGCTGGACTTCTCCCAATTTCTGGGTGTCCCCCAGAAGACGCCTCTCACTCATTTGCAACCACCGTGACGGACAGACTGAGATGAGATGTAAGGCCTCTCCATCAAGGACTGAGACATGGAACCCCCATGTGAAAAGGCCCCTCTGCTCCTTCCAAGGACTGGGACTGAAACCCCAGCCTGGGGGGCAGGTGTGTGGGGAGGCAAGCTGACCAAAGCGAGATGTTTGCCTGCAGGTTGTGACCGCTGGACCAAGAAGACAATGGCTCTCGTTTACTGCTGAGAGCATGGACTACCTGTCACATCTATTCCTTATTGTATCTGTTCCCCCCCTCAAAATTTCCAATAGAGTTATCATAATAAAAACCTCAGAGTTAGCGAGAGACTTCGAGATCTCCCCGACATAACAGGCGGATCCTCGACTGGACTGGACCAAAGGACTTCGTCTCTACGTTTGGTAGCTCTATCCCCCTCTTCCTCTCTCTCTCTCTTTTGTCTCTCTCTTCCTCTATCTCTTTCTCTCCCTTAATCCCTCTATCACATTTTGCTGTGGTCATTCAATAAAGGTGCATTTGTTTCCATTATCATTGCAAACCCCCTTGTACCGTGTCGGTTCTTTTTGCACCCTGAGATCAAATCCACAAACCATCACGAAACCCGTCCGTGAGGATGGATCGTGACACCCCCGAGGACCCCTCCCCAAATTCCCCAAAGCCCCCAGCACCCCCAGACCCGCTAAAACCCCCTCAAGTTTCCCCAGACCCTCCCCAACCCCCCCCCAAACCTCCTCAAGACCCCTCCCCAAATTCCCCTCACGACCCCTCCAGGACCCCTCACCTGTCCCTGCGCCTCCTCAGCAGCTCCCGGAGCCCCGTGCTCTCCAAATAAGCCTCCCGCTCTCCCAGCGCCTCTCCAGGCCCCCCTCCCGCAGGACCCAGCCGGAGGGTGCCCCCCCTTCAGGGAACCCCTTGGGGGGTCCCTGGGGAGGGGGGAGAAGGGACCCCAGGCAGTTTGGGGGCGATTTTCATTTGTGTCCAAATCAGGTTTTGGGGCCTCTGCCAATGCCCGGCCCAGGGGAAGGGGTCAAGGGATGAGGAGGCAGGTGGTCCAGGGGCTCTCTGATTGGCTGGACTCATCTGCAGATGGGGGATTTGGGGAACTGTTCTTTGCTTTTGGGGAGATTCCTCAGGGGAGGTTAATGGTTGGTTCAAAGGGAGAGGAGGCAGGAGGGCTGGGAGAACAAACAGTGATTGGGAGGTCCTGGAGGCGATGGGGGGAGGAGGAGAGAGTTGGGGGGGGAGTGGGGTGATTGGTTAATTTGGGACATGGGGGGCAGGAGTGAGCTGCAATTTGGTTGGTCTGGGTAACCAGTGAGTGATGGTTGGGGGGAGGGGGATGGTTTGGGAGCCCGCATATTGGCTGGGAAAAGGTCCGGAGTTTTAAAGGAACATTCCCGGTTTTGGGGAAAAACTCTTGGATTTTTTAGGAAAAATTCCTGTTTTTTAGAGGAGAAACATTCCCCTTTTTTTGACCCCACATGACCCCAAATATCCCAAATAAATGGGTCTGAAATAAACCCCAAATAACCCCAAAAACCCCAAACAATACCTAAAAATCCCCAAATAACCCCAAAAATTCCAAAAAACCCCCAAAAAAAACCCAAACTAAATCCAAATAACACCAAATGATTTCAAATACACCTAAAAAAACCCATATACACCAACATAAAACCCAAGAACCCCAAATAATTCCAAATAAGCCAAAATAAACCCAAAAAAACCCAAATAATTCCAAATAACCCCAAATAAACAGAAATAAACCAAGTAAAACCCAAGATAAACCCCAAACAGTCCATAAATAACCCCAAATAAAAAACAAACCCTGAAAGCAATCCCTAAATAAACACCAAGTTTACCCCAGTTCCTCCCGTCCCCACCCCCAAAACAGATCCTGACCAATCAGAACACGCGGCACTGATGACGATCCAGTTGCTGGGCAGAAACTCATGTGCACTGGCCCCCTCAGCGATTTTCAGCGAATCAGCGCCCGCCTCGACTCTGACTCATCAGTTCCCAGGCAGAGACCAAGGCCGCTCACTGCGTAAATAATCAGAGACCACACGGGGTAATTTCCAGCCAATCAGAGCGTGTCTCGCTGATGACTCATCAGTTGCCAGGATCGGAATTTGGGGAGGGGGGAGGTGACCCTGGGGGATGGGGTGGGGACCCCAAATTAATCCAAAACAGGGTCAGGACCCCAAAACTGAAGGAGGAGGGGCCTGGAGCCCCAAAACCAAACATGAGGGAGGGAGGGATGGGGGGAGGGAGAAAAAATGGGAGCTGAGAGGGGATGGGACCCCAAAATTGAGCTGAGAGGAGGGGATAGGAGCTGGGAGGGGATCCCCCCCCAAACAGGATGAAGCCAATTTTGTTCCTGGAATATGTAAAAAGTAGTTTATGAATATGAAAAAAAAGTCTATGAATATGCAACAGGCTGATGTAATGGGAGACAAGGACCATTGAGCAAAGGTTATTATGGCCACCAAGGACCCCCCAGTTATTTTTGGGGACATCCCTTAATTAATCTGGTTTTAATTACATCAGCCTCTTGCATATTCATGGACCCTCATGCATATCCATAAACTAATTTACATATTTCAGGAAGTATTTTACATGGCCCCTCCTTGGGGTGTCTCCTCATTTAAGGAGAGTCCCTGGATAGGAAAATGTAAATCCCACCCTCTGAATAAAAAGAATATTAATAATAATAATATTAATATTATTAAAAATAGTAATTAATTTAGAAATCTAGGGGCTCTCTCATGGGAGTAGAAATAAGAGTTCTTTATTAGGAAAAATTAAAAATACAAATGCAGTAGTACAAACAAAAAAAAAACAGTGACAGAATCAGAATCCTCTGGGAATCCAGTGGGAAAAGATGAAATTTTGGGAATCCAGTGGGAAAAGGGCTGATCCTCAGTGAATGCAGTGGGAAAAGATTTGATCCTCAGGGAATCCAGTGGTGAATGAGGATGATCCTTTGGGAATCCAGTGGGAAAAGGGCTGATCCTCCAGGAATCCATTTCTTACCCCCAAAGACAGGGCAAAGGCAGGGCCATGGGGTTTTTATAGGGTATCCCAAGGGTAGACTTGGGGTTTGGGGGGGGAGGAGTTCTTAGCAACACAAGAAGGGTGAGATCAAATTCCTGCCTCTTAGCAACAGCAGCACTCCACACAGAATGTGTCCCCAAATCTTAAATTCCCTCTAAAACAACTGAGAAATTATGGAACTTCAGATATATTCCATCAATTTCCTTCATTTAACCCAGTTTTGGGTGGTTTTTTTAAAGGGATGAAGGTGAAGCAGACATGGAGAAAAAAAAAAAATTAAGGCCAAACCAAAAGGACAAGCAGCCAGGTGTTTTCCCAACATGGATCAGAGGGAATGTGAGTGACCAGGGCTGTGCCCAAAGTGCCTCCTCCAGTGGGGGATGGAGCTGGAGCAGCGCACAAAGCTCTGCCCACACTCAGGGGGCACTCGCAGGGCTTCCCTTAGTGGTGCCTCCGTTGGTGTCGGGTCAAGTTAGAGCTGCTGAGAAGCTCTTCCCACACTGGGGACACTCGTAGGGCCTCTCCCCAGTGTGGATGCGCTGGTGGGTGATGAGGTGGGAGTTGTGCTTGAATCCCTTCCCACAGTCGGGGCATTGGAAGGGCCTCTCCTCTGTGTGACTCCGATAATGCAGGAGGAGATCTGACTTCATCTGAAACCCCTTCCCACACTTGGAACACTCGTAGGGCCTCTCCCCTGTGTGGATCTTTTGGTGGACGATCAGGCTGGAATGCTGCCTGAAGCTCTTCCCCACTCCCCCCACTTGTGGGGCTGTTCCCCAGTGTGGGTCCTCTGGTGGCTGATGAGGGTGGAGCTCTGGCTGAAGCTCTTCCCCATTCCCCACACTGTGGGGCCGTCTCCCCAGTGTGGGTCCTCTGGTGCCTGATCAGGTTGGAGCTCTGGCTGAAGCTCTTCCCACATTCCTCACACCTGTGGGGCCTCTGCCCCCCCAGTGTGGATGCGTCGGTGCCTGACAAGCTTCTCCTGTTCTGCCTGAAGCCCTGCCCGCAGTCGGGGGCAGCGGAAGGGCCTCTCCCTCTGTGTGTGTGCGCTGGTGCTGAGGAGATGGGAGCTGGTCTGAAACCTCTTCCTTCCACTGATCACACTCGTGGGGCCAGGTTCCCCAGTGTGGGTCCTCTGGTGCCATGATCAGGTGGGAGTTCCACCTGAAGCTCTTCCCACTCCACTCCAGATGTGGGGCTTCTCCCCATCATGGAGCTGCTCATGGAGCACCAGCTCTGAGCTCTGGCTCCATCTCCGGCGGGCCTTCCCGGCCCAGGCTGGCTCTTTCCCCCTCAGATCCCCGCCAGCTGCGTTTGCAGCCCCTCCCAGCTCTGGGTGCAGGCATCTCCGGGGCTTTTCCTCCCCATGTTTGGCTTCCTGTGCCCTGGAGCCGCTCAAAACAGCCTCTTCCACCAGGTTCTAAAACTGTGGGCATTTGTCCTCCCTGCTCTCCATGCTCAGCTCCTGCTCTAGGGGAGGAAGGACAAGGACAGGATGGGATTTGCCTCCGTGCCACAGGCAAAGGGCAAGGAGATCCCCCAGGGGCTGTGCTGCAGCTGGGGCTGTGCTGGGCTGGGAGATGGAGCAGCACAGAGGAAAAGGGCAGAGACTGACTTCCTCCTCACCTGCCTCAGTGTCCCAGGGCATCTTCCTCTTCCTCGCAGCCTCCCTGGGATTGGGAATGGGAAATCCTGGTTTGGGGAAAACAAGGGACAAGCACAGTGAGTTTGAAGGCCCCTCTGCCCAAGTCCATCTTGAGAAGTCACTGGCCAGCTGAGCTCCAGAAAACCCTCCCAAACACCAAGATTCAGCCCTGAAAAGCCTCCCAGGAGTTCCCTGTCCCTGGTCCCTCCCTTTGGTGTTTGGGGTTCCCCCTGTCCTGTCCCTGCTGGGGTCACGCTTGGATTGGGGTCCCCCTTCTCCTCGGTGCCCGCCCTGCCCAGGCTGCTGGCAGTCCCAGCAATCCCAAAAGCTCCCCCCTCTTGGCTCTCCCCATTTCGGGATGCCGGGGCTGTTTGGGCTCCCGGGCTCCCTTCTCCCCTCATTCTCTGCTCGGGGCTGCAGCGGCTCCAAGGAGTCCCCCCTGCCCCTCTCCAGGCTCTTGAGGCTCCCGCCAATGGCGGCGCTCCCCCCTCTCTGGGCTCCCCACTTTGGGCTCCTGGGGGACACAGGGCTCTGCTCCTCCAGGCTGCCTCTGCCGCCAGCCGCCACCGCCACCCCCGATGTCCCCCCAAGGGGCCTTTTCCGCTCAGCCTTGGACTTCTTCATTCTCCAAACATCCCCCCAAAAACCCAACTGGGAGCAACTGGGAGTGACTGGGAACATGCTGGAGAGAACTGGGCTACACTGGGAGATACTGGGAGGGACTGGAATGAAAGTGAGGGGGAAAGAGAGCAACTGGAACCATGTGGAGCACAACTGGTTCATACTGGCAGGGACTGGGAGCACACTGGGCTCATCTTTGGATCATACTGGGAGGGACTGGACTAATACTGGGAGGATCTGAGAGCAACTGGGAACACACCCTGCACATCATCCCCCATACTGGGCCTGACTGGGAGCAACTGGGAGCATGCTGGGAGCAAATGGCATCATAGTGGGAGTGACTGGGTTGATCTGGGAAGCAACTGGAACCATGCTGGAGGCAGCTGGGACCATACTGGGAGAGATTGGAAGCAACTGGGATTATACTGGGACCACACTGGGAGGGCTGGCATGTGACTGGGATCAAACTGGAGCTTACTGGGATCATATTGGGGTTGAAAGGGAGTGACTGGGATCACACTTTGGGCTACGGGGAGCAACTGAGAGAAACTGGGATCATGCTGCAAGCAAACTGGAGGAACTGGGAAGGACTGGATACATGCTGGGGAAAACTGGGATATACTGGATGTGTCTGTAACCATACTGGCGTGACTGGAACACACTGGGAACAACTGAGATTATGCTGGGAAGAACTGGGACCATGCTGGGGGCAACTGAATCAACACTGGAGGCAACTGGGACCCTGCTGAGAGGGACTGGGACTATTCAAGGGGCAACTGGGATCATACTGGGATCACAGTGAGAGCAGCTGGGTCCATGCTGGGTTAGACTGGGATTACACTGAGGGTGACTGGATTCACACTGGGATTGGCTGTGAGCCAGGAGAAGGTGGGAGTGACTGGGAGCATGCTGGGGGAGAAGGTGGGAGTGACTGGGAGCATGCTGGGGGTGACTGGGGAGAAACTGGGAGATACAGGAATGGCTACAAGACACTGGGATATACTGGAGGCTGGGAGCTACTGGGGTCATGCTGGCATTGACATTAAAGGAACTGGGAGCAACTGGGATAACACTGGGGGGGGCACTGGCATTACTGGACTGGGAGTGCCTGGTTCAGGCCAACTCATACTGGGAGTCAGGCCATATGGCTGGTGACTGGGGACTGGGTCTATTTAATTGGAGCCCTAGGGACCCTTTCTGGGCCATGAAAGTGGCCCAAGCCCCAGCACCCCCCCATTGCTGGGGGTCCCTGGGCAATCCCAGGGCCCCTTCCCCCATCCCGCCCCTCAGCCCGGGGTCCCCATTGCTGGGGTTGCCCTCCTGGGGCTCTGCCCTCCTGGGCTCCCTCTCTGGGGAAGCCGCCGGCGCTCCCAGGGCTCCCCAGAACCGCTGTCCCCCGCCGGTGCCGCCCGCTCCCGCGCGGTCCCCACGTGGCCCCGGCAGAGCTCGGAGGGCCCGGCCGGGCAGCCCAACCCCCCACCGCGGGGGACCCGCATCCCCGCCCCCCGCCGGGGCTCTGCCGCCACCCGCACCGGGACCCCCAAAAACACCTCCCGGGGACCCCGATGTGCCCCGAGGGCCATCTGCGGCTCGGCTTTGGAGCCCTGCCAGCTCAAACATCCCCCCAAAAACCCCAAACCCAGGCACCCCCGGCAGATTTGGGGTGAGTTCCCCTCCCGGGCACCTGTGGGATGGGGGCGATGCTCCCGGGGTGCTGCGAGTTCAGGCAGTCCCGGAGCCCCGCGATTCATCCTCCCCTCTCCGGCCGCCGCTTCCTGCTGCTGCTCCGCCTCTTCCTCCCCCTCCTCCTCCTCCCCCGCTCCCGGAGCCCTCGCAGCCCGCGGGAGGGGCGGGCATGGAGCCGGGACAGGTCGGAACGGAGCGAGGGGTGGGGGGATGCCAGGAGTGGCAGTGACTGGGCTGTACTGGGATCATCCTGGGAGCAGCTCCTGGGGACTGAGTTCTACTGGGATCATCCTGGGATCACACTGGGAGTGAGGAGGAGCAGCGCGATGGCTCCAGCGCTGGGGCTGGGGGCGCTCCTGGGGGCCAGGGGGGAGTGGGACCCCCGGCCCTGGGACCCTGAACCGCCCCTGCCGGCACCGGGACCCCCCTGCTCCCCTTATCCTGCACAGGGACCCCCTGCTCCTCTGGCTCATGGGGTGCCCCCTGTGCGTGGTTCCCAAGGGTCTCCCTTGTCCATGGTCCCACCATCTCCAGGCTGCCGGGGTTCCCCTATCCGGGCTCCCCGTTCCGGGCTCCCGGGGTCCCCCTTATCGGGGTGTCCGACCCCGCAGGCTGCAGAGGCTCCCCCAGCTCCGGTGCCGCCCTCTCCGCTCCCGCAGCCCCCAGCCCGCCGGTCCCGGGCGATCCCCCCGTGGCTCCGGGCTGAGGATGCAGCGCCTGCCCCGGGCAGCCCAGCCCCCAGGAGGGCCCCACGCACCCCGGCCCAGCGCCGGGGCTCTGCCGGCACCAACACCGGGACCCCCAAAATTCTGCCGGGCCGGAGCCGCCGAGGGGCGCCCGGCCCTTGGCCCTGCTATAGATCCATATTGCAATATTGGCTTTGTGCAAATATTAACAGGGATTCTATATGGGTGGGGTTAAAATAACTTTGTTATAAAGATACAGTTTTTATTTCTGTTGGTAATTAAGCTTAGACATTGTGAAAAACGCCAATCACTTGTTTTTAAAATTTTAAAAGTTTAATAGTAATAAAATGGTTATAAAAAATAGTAATACAATTAGAGTAATAATAATTTGGACAAATTGAATTAGGACAATATGAGACAATAGTAAATTAAAAATCCCAAATGTAGAGTACAAAGCACTGCATTTGAAACTTAAAGGATTGTAAGAGAAAGTCTTACCACAAGCACTTTAAGAACATTTACCTTTCAACAGGCAGATGATATATCTGCCTGCAACACATATCAAATTTCACTTTTGCAACCTCAGAACAGTAGACATAAAAGTAATATATACTCACAGAAATCTGTATTTTTAAAAACAGAATTATGAAAGTTGAGAGGAGCAAAAATTTACTTTTTATACAGTATCAACTATCACAAACAAAAAAAAAATACATTAAATTCTCTGCCTTTAGACTACTGTGTGAAAAAAACCCTCCAAATTTCAGCTTCATTTCCAATTGTTCTTGATTTTGTCATAGACTGCAACCTGTAAGATCACTCTTGGAATTGAAACTCATTCATTTACCTATTTTGCTCTTCTTGCAGCAAGCTTTTCAAATTGGCAACAGAAGTCTCAAACTCCTCTGTCAGGGCTGCAAGCAAAGCTTTCATTTTTTTTTTTTTACATTCTTCCTCCTGCTCTTCCTTTTCTCCAGTAACCTGAATTAATGTTTTCACTCTAGTCTGGAATTCAGTTTCCAGGTTCTTTTGAGTAACCTTCAAAACATGGTATCATTTCTAAACATCTTTTGCAACAAGCAGCTACAGCTGTTTCATGTCTAAAGTATCCATAATTATTTATGCAAACACTCATCTAGTCTATTTCTACTGTAAAACTATAAGCAAGGGGTACCTCTGCCTTTTGCAATGAAATTTTAGCCTCTTCCAGCTCTGCCCTCAAATGTTCTTTACTGACCTGGGATTCCTTTAACATTTCTTCATTTTGTACTAAAAAAAAAAAAGATGTTTATATTTTTAAAAATAGGATAGTTACTAAAAATGCTGCTAAAAATGGAAAATTACATACATTTAAAGAATTTAACAAAGACCAGTGGTACTGACATCATTTACTATAAAATAATATATAAAATTTGAATATAGATGGCTTAAAAATATTGAAAATCAAGTTCTGAAAAGTACGTTTCCTCAGTGATATCTGCCTGACTGTAAATTTGCAAAACTGAAGCAACATATTTTCCCCTTGCAATTTTCAAAAGCTCTCACTGCTTGACTCACCCTAAAAACTGCCCTGCCAGTCCTGCTCCCACATGAGCAGCTCCTGTTCCAAACAAAAATAAGGCCTTCAAGGCCCCAAAATTCTGCTGCCAACAGCAACAGAATAAAATTATCATGGCCCTGTTTCCTGTGCTTCTATAAACAATTACATATAATAAATAAACAATCATAAACAATTAAATTTAAATTCTAGAAACAATTACATTTAAACACAGCAGGCAGAACTCTTACATTTTGCTTCCATTAAGTCAGCAATCTCATTTTGTGACGTCTGCAGCTGAGCCTTGATGTCTTTTATGACATCATCTTTTTCATCTCTCTGTATGGTAAGAGCTGAAATCTAGAAAAATGCAAGAAATATCATCATGAAGTCTGGAAAAGGGACAGATATTAATTTTCATTTGTACCCAGGTATGATAAGCAGACATTTTGCTGTCATTCAGATTAGACAGATAGATAGATAGATAGATAGATAGATAGATAGATAGATAGATAGATAGATAGATAGATAGATAGATAGATAGATAGATAGATAATATTTGTCTAGATATAATCTTAGCCAAATATTGATCAAGTCACATTACTCTAAACAAAAAAGTTCTCCAATTCAAAATCAAACCATAAATTCCAGTAGACTAAAGGTACTGAAACATCACTAAACTTAGCAGAATTTGACTTAAATGCAGCTTCAGATGTTATTTTGTCTTTTTTTACTAATACCCAGAAACACTTCTTGGCTCTTGCATTGCCCCTTTAGTCCCAAATAAAGCTCTACAGATTAGATGGTAAAATGAGCAAACCTGCTTTTCCTTTTGACTGACTTCCAGTTTGCATTCTTTTTCAAACTTGTCCACTTTTTTTTTCTGCTTCTTCTTTTACTTTGGAGATAGAGTAACATCCATAGTTAACATTCTAGCTGAAATATACTCCAAGTTCAATACAACTTCCAGTTTAAGATTGCTTGGAATTGTACAGCTGTACCATTTGTTTCCCAAGAGTAATTGTTGAGGCAATGTTTGATTTTATAATCAAAAACAAAAACAGAAAAGAGCATGTGAAAATGAAACAGGAACATACCAGGCTATATACACAGAGAGAGAGCATTCAGCTAAAGTTTCTGTAGCTATACACTAGTGCATTATCATTTAAATAAACAAACTATGTGAAATAAGTATTGATCTCTAGACTGTACTTCACAGACAAAACTTCAATTTTGAGTGACTGTTTGAAAAATAAAGTTCCAGATTTGGCCCAGTGGAACAGCAATAGAAGGGGCCAGGCAGTGAACAAAGGCAGCAGGAATAAAAGAAGGGTCCCAGTGTCCCAGTGTGACCTGCTCACCATTCCAGCACCTCACATCTCTCTGCCCTGACACTGCATGTGTAATACAAGCTATGAAGTACAAAACTGAGCCAGCTGCATAAACACAATAAACACAATTCTCACATTTGAAACTCATTTCCAATCTGTCGTTCTCTGCTTGCACACGAAGCTCTTCAAATGCCACTGTCATTCTCTAAAAACAAAATTTAATATTTGAAGTTCATTATGGAAACCCTGGAAGTTTCTCCAGGGGCTGCTGCCCACCTCAGCCATTCTGAGGAACCAGCAGGTGGGTGAAACAGAGCCCAAAAAGAAGACAGAAGTTGTGGCAGTGACCCAGCACTAAGCACCCATCACACAGATCACAGGGATCTACATCCCACACACTGCTGCACTTTCTCCACTGAATGTGTTTTATATAACACAAAAATAATTCTTGAAAAGGGATTGAAAACCCAACTTCCTGCATCACACATGACATGCTACACACATGATGGATACAAACAGTATCCCAACATAAACATGGAACTCAGCTCAGCTCACATTACTCACATTCCTTTCATCAAGCTTGGTCACTTACTTCTATATTGCTCTGAAGTTCCTCATACAATTGTATTGTATTTTCCTTTTCCTGTTCATCTATCAAAGCAAGAACATATGAGAAAGTTTTTCTTTTGAACAAGATGCCAGCTACCCAAGTCATAATACTTAATCAAATAATGAATTTAAAAGGAATTCTCAGCTCCATTCTTATTAAATAAGTCATTATGAAACACAGTGCCAAAAGTTACAGAATCCAGGGAAAATGTGTATTTCATTGAAATATTAAGCAAGCTCAGCTTTTAAATTTCCTTCCTAAGATATTTTTTTCTGTGACAAGTGTAATTCTGGATCAGTTTATGTGACCATATTAATTATTATAGTATTAATGCTGTTGAATAATAATGTATCAAAACTGTTAGTATTTATAAACTGTAATCTGGGGTTTAGCACTGAATTTCTTCCTATCAGCAGATACCTATAACCACAGAGCTGTCATTATACAATTGCAGCAACACTCCATGCCCATATTTTCCTTCTTTCCTTTCACTTTTGTAATTGATACTATTTTTTCCTAAGAAAACAATTAAAAGAGAACAGTAAAAGAAACAGCTATCAAAAAAGAACAGTACATCTATATACAAGTGTTTCTAGAATTAAAGCTAAAAAGAAATAGACACTTCTTAAGTATCCACAATCAAGTTAGTAAAATTCTAATGATTATAGTAACAATTCTAAATTGCATATAAAGTAAAATTCCCAATCAAGAACATATTTTAAAACCTCAAGAATTTAAACTTCATTAAGTTATCCAACTGTCTTGGCTTGTTCAGTTTCATGAGAAGAATTCCAGTTACTCATTATACCTTGGGGTTAAGACCTTTTTTCCCCACAAATGTGTGATGGCTGAAAACAGGAAATGTCAGCTCTGGAAATTTGTTCCAGAGTGCTGGGAATTCAGAGCAGATTCTACTGCTAAAAAAAACAGGCATGAAGTGTCACTTCTTATGCCTTAATATATTCCCAGTGTGTGGATGGGACTGCAAACCTCCAATGGGCTGAGCAGCCCTGAGGAGCCCTGCCCTGCTCTGCAGTGGCTGCCAGTGCCAGTCAGGGCTGTGGGCACTGCCCCAAACCTGGATCACTGTTTGGGCACCCAAAGAGCTCCCAGGCTGGCAACCTTGCAGCAAACAATTCCACTGGCTTCAAAAGCCCTCTGGATTCAGCATTACAAACCAAAAGTCTGTTAGACCTGGGGCTTCACTTCCAATTTTGTGAGCCACTTAAAATTCACTTCTCATTCTGAGAGCCACATCCAGTCAATCTCAACTGGAGAACTTATCTGAACAGCACGAGAAATTTCTTCTTCTTTCTTCTGCTTGTGAATTTAGAGCAAGCTAGAAGTACATTTACTCTGATAAATAAAAACTAAAAAAGCATTTACATTTGCTGGTCTTCTCTGTGAAGCGAGTGCAGGTTTCCTTGAGCAGATTACACAGATGCCTCGAAGCAGCAGCTCTAAAGGAGGGAAAAATATCATGTTTGCACAGGAGTGCACAGTACTTTGTGTACCTAAGGAGTAACAATGGAAATGACCTTCAAAATTTAACAGCTACATAAAACTGCCCACGTGAAAACGGATTATTTCCACCACAAAAATATATACTTGGTTCTATTACTTACTCTTTCAAGAGATCTTTATTTTCACATATCTCATCTTCCAGTTTCAAATGGAGTTTTTCATTTTCAAACTAATTTCATGGGGAACAGATGCAAAAAGACACTGTTACTGAAAAATCTATTAGAAATGCACTTTGACTTCTCAAATCCCTCATGAAAAAGTAATTTTGGGCATCAGTAGACAGAAGTCTGTTTTATCTGGTATTACATGCTGAGTCATCTTTTGCATGAAAGATGTAATAATTAATGAACAATAATTTACCAGCAAATGAGACACTTACAGGTATATTCTTCATACACACCCTCACACAGGACAGGTGCCTGCAACTTCTCAAAATAATCATTTTCTCAAGGCACAAACCAAACTGCAACAGTCTTTAATATTTAATTGTATCAATAATAGTGTCATACTGAATCAGGAAGCACTGAACTTCATCTATTCAATGTACACTACACAATACTGGCCTGCAGTTCTTGAATGGCTTTATTCTGTGCTTCAATAATCTTTCTATGCTCTTGGAGTTTTCTTTCTTTCTGGTTTAGTTCTGATTCCACAGTCAGTTTCCACTGCTTGATCTTCTCAGCCTCTTTGTAGAGTTTTGAGAACAATTCATTCATTGTTTCTGGATTCTATTAAAACAGGTTCCACAATTTAATCTCAAATACTATCTAATTAATAGTATATAATATCTAATTAATGCTGTTGTAGATAATGTATTTATCTCTTAAAAACATCACAAGAGTAATATTTTTCCACAGATGTTGATATAAGTTTATATATGATCAGGAGCCAAAGTTTAAATCTTTGTGCATCCTCTGTGTATGTATCAAAAGGCATTACAGAGCACATGGGAGAAACAAATACAATGAAATATCCCAAACCCCTTCAGACATCACCAAATAGATGAGCTTAAAGACATGGACAACTGCAGTCCACCAAAATCAATAAAAGTTTTGCCAGAATTATTGGTGAAGCCAAAATTCCTTCTAGCAGGTTCTTCACACCATTTCTGTCCTCTCCTTCTGACAGACACTGCTGAGTTAAGTAAAAGCAGCTTCAGAGACTTTGCCCAAGAGTACCTGTGATATTGCCATGAACACACAGAATCACAGAATCACAGAATAATGAGGTTGGAAGAGACCTCTCAGATCATCGAGTCCAACCTGTGCCCTAACACCTCAACTCTAGCACCAAGGGCCATGTCCAGTCTTTTTTAAACACATCCAGAGATGGTGATTCTACCACCTCCCTGGGAAGAGCATTCCAGTGCTTTATTATTCTTTTGGTGCAAATTTTTCCCCTAATATCCGACCTATACCTTCCCTGATGTAGCTTGAGACTGTGTCCTCTGGTTCTGTCAGTGCTGCCCGGTGGAAGAGACCGACCCCACCTGGCTACAACCTCCCTGCAGGAAGCTGTAGAGAGCAATAAGGGCACCCCTAAGCCTCCTCTTCTCCAGGCTAAACAGCCCCAGTCCCTTCAAACGTTCCTCACAGGGCTTGTGTTCCAAACCCCTCACCAGCCTTGTTGCCCTCCTCTGGATGTGCTCAAGCATCTCAACGTCCTTCCTAAACTGAGGGCCCAGAACTGGACACAGCACTCAAGGTGCAGCCTCAGCAGTGCCGAGCACAGGGGCAGAATGACCTCCCTGCTCCTGCTGGCCACACCATTCCTGATCCAGGCCAGGATGCCATTGGCCTTCTTGGCCACCAGGGCACACTGCTGGCTCATGTTCAACCGGCTGTCACCAGCACCCCCAGGTCCCTTTCTGCCTGAGCACTGTCCAGCCACACTGTCCCCAGCTTGGAACGTTGTAGGGATTTTTTGTGGCCAAAATGTGGAACTCAGCACTTGGACTTATTAAACTTCATGCTGCTGGACTCTGCCCATCCATCCAACTGATCTAAGTCTCTCTGCAGAGCCCTCCTTCCTTCCAATAGACCAACACAAGCTCCCAGCCTAGTGTCCTCTGCAAATTTACTAATGAAGGACTCGATGCCCTCATCCACGTCGTCTATAAAAATATTGAACAGAGCTGGTCCCAGCACAGAGCCCTGAGGGACAGCACTGGTGCCTGGCTGCCAGCTGGATGCAGCACCATTCACCAGCACTCTCTGGCCCGGCCATGCAGCCAGTTCTGAGCCCAGCACAGAGTGCTCCTGCCCAAGCCATGGGCTGCAGCTCCTCCAGGAGTGTGCTGTGGGAGACAGTGCCAAAGGCCTTGCTGGAGCCCAGACACACAACATCCACAGCCTTTCCTGCACGCACCAGGCGGTCACCTGCTCACAGAAGGAGCCCAGGTTGGTCAGACATGACCTACCCTTGGTAAACCCATGCTGGCTGGCTCTGATAGCCTGGCCATCCTGTGAGTGCTGTGTGATAGCACTCAGTGTGAACTGCTCCATTATCTCACCTGCTACTGAGGCCAGGCTAACTGGCCTGGAATTACCAGGATCCTCCTTCCTCCTTTTTTTTGTAAATGGGTGTCACACTGGCCAGTGCCCAATCATCTGGAACCTCTCCAGTGAGCCATGACTCCTGATAAATGATGGAGAGAGGCTTGGCAAGCTCATCTGCCAGCTCCCTCATCACCCTGGATGGATCCCATCTGGACCCATGGATTTATAAATATCCAAGTGTCCCAGCAGTTCTCTGCTCACACACGGAGCAGGAAGGAAAACCACCACCCTTGTGCCCTTAGAACACCTTGAAAGTGTCCTACAAGCAGTGCTGGGCCAGTGGTCGAGGCAGGGAGAGCAACACACGAGCCCCAAGGGCCCTTTGGTTCACTTACAACACCCCCAAACACCATCCTTGTTTTGGCTGCATCACAGTTTTGTTACAGTCCTGAGGGTACTTTAATAGCTTAGGATTAAAAAAGTCTAAAAAGTTGTCAGGGATATGAAAATCAGCAGAGAGAGCACAAGAAATGTGTTTTATTTTGTGGTAGCAAACAATGTTTCGTAGCTGCAAAGTACAGAAGCTATTGCAAAACAAAATGAGCTGTACTGAGTTGTGCTAAAGCAGAGATCGGCTGGTAAAGACACTGTCAAAAGAATCCAGTGCTTGAGGAAACCACTGAATTCATTGCTTTATAGATAAAATACAGCCAGACAAGGCAATTGGGATAATCTGCTTCAGTTTTCCAAAGAATACTCTGACTTCAACCCTTCTGCTCCTCAACAGAATATTCAGAAGCAGTTCCACAAGGATACTTAAGTGTTTAAATCTTACTCTAATTAAAGCTCATAGACTTTGCAGGCACTTCAAACAAAAAAAAAAAACAACAACGACATTGCAATCACCTTAATTTTTAAAGATTTGTTTCCAGGCATGTTCACTAAATCACAAATATCTCCTCTAAGTGATTCAGCTTTAAACAGGAGACAGAAAACATTATTCCCTTTTGACTACTTCCTTTAGCCCTGAAATATCTACTGAATAATGCTTTTAGGCACTGTTTGGGAACAAATTCAAAAGACCCCAAGGAATCAGATGTGCAGAGTTGATACTTAGCTGACCTCTTCATCTACTTCAGAGCAAAGTTTCACTTGCTGGGAAATTGTATCTGAAACATGAAGAGATTTTGATCAATGTATTTCTAAAAAAAAGTAACAGTGAACTGTATTTAACAGTTACAGATATGAAACTGTGAGACTACTCATGAAAATTAAAACTTGACAATATATAAAAATCTAAAGAAGGTGCATGGCAAATATTCCAATCGTACCTGAATCAGTGATTTCACCACGGTTCGACACATCGAATGGCAGCCTAAAGTCATCATCTGAGCATCTGTTAAAACCCTGCACAAATTTAAATATTAGTTTCTTATGGGTAGATTTGTAAAGAAAGAATTATAAAATCCAGGGAAAAAAAAAAATCCCTAGGGATGATGTGAAAATAGAATTTGTCATTAATAAAACAGCTGCCTACAAGTTTTCAAAGCCCAAGGTATTGGTAATGGCTTTGGAACTCACTTCTTCCTTCCCAGTGGTTTATCAAACTGTTGGTGTCCTGCAGTTTGATTTACAGACTGTGGCCAAAGGGGAGCTTTCAGTGCAGGGAACTCAGCAGCTCCTGCCTGTCTGGGCACTGGTGCATGGCAAAGGACTCAAGGAGACAAATTACTTTTTTTGAAGACCAGTAGTTGATATTTCTTTTTTTGCTTTACTTCCAAGGGCACTTCTAAACCATATCTGATTATGTTTCAGCATGAAAATACCCTTTTACAAGGTTTTTAAGTCACAGAAGTTCATCCTGTAAACAGCTAACTCATCTGATGTCAGAATATCCTGTTTGAATCTCAACATATTTCATAAGGAGCTTCGACATGAAAAAACAACTTGTTGAATTCCCATAACTCAGTGTGGGGACAGAACATTTTCACTGCACACCTGATCTGGTGAGACCAAGACACCAACGCCAGTGCCAGCATCTGAGTGGGGCCTGTGGGAATCCATCAAATCAGAGGGTTTTGGGAAAGCTGCAAAAGGCAGGCCTCAGAGACAGCAGAACTGTGATCAGAGCCAAGCAGTAGCCATGAGATAGGTCAGCAGAAAAATGATGTAAAAAGTAGAAAAGTAAGGACAAATAGAACAATGGTCTGTGTATTAACGCTTGGCTAGAATAACTCCCTAAGGTACAGAAAAGTTTATCTAGGGAGATATTAGGAAGTTCTAAGCTTAATAATGGAGCTCTGTGCATTGTGTTTTAAGGCTTACAAGCAGGTATTGTATTCAAAATAAGCAAGGATTGTTTTAACCAAAGGTACTTGTGCTTATAGTGGTTGGATAGAACTACTGTCAATATGCTTTTGCTTTGTGTGATTGGTCAAAAAACTTATAAAGTAAGTTGTAACATTAAGTTCTTTGTCTGCTGCCTGGGATGTGAGCTGCTGGCATCTTCCCATTGTCATAACCATGTAATGAGACTGATGCTGGAAAATAAAACAGCTCAAGGCAGTTCCTCAGCAGTCCCGTCCGTTGGTGATTTGTACACAGACCCGGCCGGTGATAGAGCCCTGCTCGCTCTCTGGGCTGAATTACCCACATCAAACGCGGACTTACAGCACAGAGCAGATGCTCGAGAAGATGATTCCCTTCAGTTTTGATAGAAAACAACAACAAAAGTCTTTGAAATTCAAACCGAAGATGTCTGTGCATATGCCACTCTAGGCATACGCACAGAAATGAGTCCAGTGCAGGAGGCAGGTGTGTGTGTCCCAGCCCATGCAGGGGCAGGTGTGTGTGTGCTCCAGCCGGGCCGGGGCAAGGGGCAGGTGTGTGTGTGCTCCAGCCCGGGGCTCTTTGGGGGCAAGGGGCAGGTGTGTGTGTGTGTGCTCCAGCCTGCCGGGGCAAGGGGCAGGTGTGTGTGTGTGCTCCAGCCCGGGGCTCTGCCGGGGCACTCCCCGGGCCCAGCACTGTCCCCGTGTCCCCGGGGAAGGGCCCCTGCGCTTCCCCCCGTCCCCTCCTCAGCCGCGGCCTCCAGAGCAGCACAGCCCGAGGGGGCGGCCGGGGTTGGGGGTGTGGTATGGGCCGCCCTCAGCGGCCCCGCGGCCGAGCGCTCACCTGGGATCTGCCCGCAGACACCTGCCCAGCGCTCAGGCGCGGCGGCATGAACAATTTAAAGCGGTTTTCCTTCTCCATGGCTCCGATTAAAGGGCGGGCGGGCGGCCCCAGCTCCCGGCGGCCGCTGAGGGCGGGCGCGAAGGGCGGGAAGCGGCAGCGGCCCCTCAGGGCGGGAGAGGCCTGAGGGGAAGGGGGGTCCCGCCTGTACAGGGAATAACTGGGGGAGCCCAGTCCTCCTGTGGGAAAAATGCACATTGTATGATTGGCTTTTCGCAAATATTCAAATGAATATTATATGTGTTATGTCAGAAAGTGATGCTGTATTAATGTTTTTAGTAGTGTGTTAAATATAGTTTTAGGTGATAACATAATGTTAAAATAGAAACTATGCTATGTGAGATACTTTTTTTAAAGAAAGGACTTGCAGCAAGATAGCAGCCACAGGACACCTAAATCTTTCAGAGAAAGAGAATTTATTGCTCTCTTATCAGAAGAAACGAACTTCTTCCTGCCTGCTCAGCCATGAAGACACCGTCAGGATTAAGAGGAGAAGCTGACACTGACCAGACAGAATCCTGTGTTTGAATGGAATTTATGCATCATGTATGAGGTGTATGAATATGCAACAGGTTATTGTTTTTAAGGGTTAATCCTCTGTTAAAGTGTGTCCTTTTTTGGGCTTATTTTGCCCAGAAAAAGGTACCTGGACGTCTGTAACTCTTTGTTTCTGTTGTCTCATACTGTCCTAATCCAAATTGTCCAAATTAATATTACTCTAATTATATTACTATTTTTATAACCATTTTATTATCATTAAACTTAAAATTAAAAAAAAAAGTGATTGGCATTTTTCACATCCTGTGACCCCCCCTTTTGTAAATGGCTCCCCCAGAAACATCGGTGTGTGGGATGTTGTGTGTCAGGCACTGTGTGAAAAATGCCACCAATTCTCTCCTCCAAGGAGTCCATGAGGAGCCTGTGTTGGAGAGGGACCTCAGTGGGAGCCATGAATGCCTGGAGACACTTTGGGTGTTTCCTCTGCCTTTGACTCCTGGCAAGGTTTGTGCAATCTCCTCCCAGGCCCTGAGGTTCAAGGGCTCAGCTCCAAATGCCCAGTGAGGCTCATGAGGATCAAGCAAGTCCTGACAAACCATGGCTCTGCCTTGATTTCCCTCTGCTCCTGTGCAGTTCATTAGGAGGGTTTCCTTTGACAGTTATGGAGAAATAGTTCCAAGAGCTTCTAGGAAATATGCATTCCTATTTTAAAGGGTGTCTTTTATTGCTGTTCTTATTACACAAGAGGTGATGGCAGCATTCAGTGACTGATATTGATGCAGGGACTCTCCTAAGGAGGTCTGGCCTGCTCAGAGAAGCTGTGCCTTGAGCTCTGAGCCAGTGTGGACAACCTTGCTCCACATTCCCCAAGCCCATCGTGTCTCTCCTCACTCACCTGGGACCTGCTTTGGCTTGGAGAAGTGGCTGCACACAGCCAAAGAGGGATTTTCCTTCTTTGATTTTTGAAGCCATCTAAAACTCCTGAGTTTCCCCACTGCAAACAGACATCCTCCTCAAGTGTGTGCCAAGCCCAAGCTGCCACCAAGGGCACTCCAGACCTGCCCTGGGCCAGCTCTGAGGGTGGATCATCATCCCAACCTGCACTGGGCCATTGCAAGGGACTGTTGCCATGGACACTGCAGGGACCCCACTGCTGGGTTTGGGTGCCATGGCAACCCCATCAGTTCAGGTTTCCTTGGAAACCAGCCCAAGGAGCCATTTCTGCAGCCAGGTTCCATGGCCACTTGCCTGCAGAGCTGTTGCTGCCCTCGGCTGCCATGGCAACCCTGAGGACAAAGCGGTGCCAGGGCTGTTCCAGGTACAATTGCAGTGACACTCGTTGGTGACACTCGTTGGTGCCACCAGGTGCCATGGCAATGGCCACAGGGACCCGTTCCTTGGTTTGGTGCCATGGCAACCAATGCCCGGAGCCCTTGTGCTGGTTGGTGGCCATGGAAAGCTGCCCTGGGCCCCTTGCTCAGGGCTGGTGTCAGTGCCCAGAGCCAGAGGGGATCCCTTGCTGGGGGCTGTGCCATGGCCACCTGCCCTGTGCCGCGCTGGCCGCTCGGGCACCAGGAACCAGCAGCCACCGGCACTGCCAGGGCCAAAGGCCAGGTCAGCCAGACAGAAAGGGGCAGGGCTGGGCACTGTTTCCATGGCAACCGGCACTGGGGGGGACACCTGGGTCACCTGGCCTGGCAGTTGCCATGGAAACCCCTGGCAGGGACTGAGGGCACAGCCCCTGGCACTGAGACACTGCTGGGCCGGGTGCTGAGCACAGGGCTGAGCACGCAGAGATGGTTTTGTTCTTGCTGAGCTGCAGCAGAGCCAAGGCCTGTCCTGCCCCTCGTCCAGCCACGCTGGGAGGGGCTGGGGCTGGGGGAGCTGGGCAGGGACACAGCCAGGACAGGGGACCCCAACTGAGCCTGGGCATACCCCAGACCAGAGCACATCATGCTCAGGGTATGAAGGGGCAACAAGGAGGAAGGGGAATTTTGGAGGAGGGTTTTTGCCTTGCCAGGTAACACTTAGGCAAGAGGGGGCCCTGTTTCTCCAGTGGGCAGGGTCAGTACCAAAGACACAGACACCAACTGAAGGGATTGTGTCATTTATATCATGCACAGCTGCAAGAGAATTACAAAAGGATAAGCTCAACAAAGCACATCATCATTAGCAAAGAATTACAAAAGGATAAGTTCATCAAAGCACATCAACATTAGCAAACAATTACAAAAGAAGCTCAGCAATCCATCATAACTCATCATTACATTTCTTACAGACACCAAGTAGTACTTCAGTGACACCATTCTT
>JALJVW010001849.1:0-28980 GCA_024865655.1 Emberiza elegans
CTGTCGGGACACCTTCCCTTGGGGTAGGATTCCTGCCTGACCCCAGCACTGCACTTACATCTCCAGTGTTGCCTTCCAGTAAAAACAGGGGAAGGAAAACTGTGTGTGGCTCATGGTATTTTAGAGTGTCTAAAAATCACTAAGTCACTGATTTTAGAGGTGAGGTGCATTTGGAATGAATGGGATGGAGAAGTAGTGCAAGATGGAAAAGGGGAGCATAGAAATAAATAGAGGAAATCATATTGGATTGTTTCTTTCATTTTCATTTCACTTCTGGAAGGCTGTTTCAGTTTTCCAGGAATCCTCTCCTTTCTGCTCTTCCCAAGAATCTCTCATGGACAACACGGTCATACTTCTGTCACAAGATTTGCCACCAGGAAATTATGCCACTGGTGAAGTTTTCATTGTGACTCTTTGTGCTGGTTTAGGGCAAATTTTGGGAGCAAACCTCCAGAAGGGGTCCATCTAGAAAGCAAGTTCAAGCAGCCCCTTCCCCTACTAGCTCAGGAAAAGACTTCCCTCGAGAAAAGTGAAAAAAAACCCAGTTTATTTAACAAGTAAAGTATTCACAAGCATGAAAAATGAATAATATTAAATAAAACCTCTGACAGTGCTGAAGAGATGGCAAATTCAGAAAGTCCTTTCTGTGGGTTGTAGTTGGCTCACTCAGTCTTTTCTAAGTCCCTGTGGTGCTGCAATGCAGCGTCCCAGCTCTTGGTGGGCCACAGGTGTGAGCTGCCGGTGTTTTTCTGGGTTTTCAGTCCAGAGCAGGTTTAAACAGTTCCAAGAAAAAGGAAAGTCCGAGGAACTTCTCTGCCTAAGCTAGCTAAAACCAAATTGCTGGACCTGGGCTGTGAAGGCATCGGGAAATTTCCAAATCTGGGCACTGGCGGTCCCAGCAAACACCAGATCTGGATGGTACTGGAGCCAGAGTAGGGAAATTTCCAAATTTTAGCTTTCTGTGTCAGTAAATCACTGGACTTGGGCTGTGCCAGCACCAGGGAGTTTTCAGATCTGGGCACTGGCGCTGCCAGCAAACACCAGATCTGGGTGGTTTCGTTGGCAGCGACAGAAACCTGCCGGATTTGGGCTCTGCTGGCACCGGGAAATTTCCAAATCTGGGTACTGGTGCAGCAAACACAAGAGGTGAGCGGTGCCAGACCCAGTAGCAGAAAGTTGCTGGATTTTGGATTTCTGTGCCAGTAAATTGCTGCACTTGGGCTGTGTCAGAATAGGGAAATTTCCAGATCTGGGCACTGACAGTGTTTTCAGGCTCCAGGCTCCAGGAAGGACTGGATCTGGACCTTTTCTTCTTTTCCTTCCTTCTTTCTTCCTTCCTTGGTGGGATCCTGCTGAATGGGGGTCTGCTGGAGAGGGAAGGGCAACCAGGGATGGGCTGTTTGCAGGGGAGGGAACAGCGGTGGGACATAGGAAGAAATTTGTATCAGGAAGAGTAAAGAAAGTGTTCAACTGCTTGATGTTTTCTGCCTCCACAGAAGCTATGCCAAAAGCCCATCTGAGTCCCTTTGGGTCTTTGTAATAGCCGTTCCAGAGGAAATCTATACCCAGAATACACGGGGCCTCTGGGCCAGTCACAATAGGATGTTTTTTCCACTCTTTCCCAGCCAGGCTCACCTTGGCTTCCAACAGGGTCAGTTGCTGGGATCCCCTGTCACCCCGGCAATGCAAATAGGTTCTGCCCCACATATCTCGATGGTATCAGGGTACACTGCGCACCAGTATCAACTAAGGCATCGTACTTTTGTGGTTGTGATGTGCCAGGCCATCAGATCCACACCGTCCAGAAAATCCAGTTTTCCCATGCCTCTCCCTGGCTAGAGGCAGGGCCCCTCTAACCCGGAGTATACATGGTAGAGGTACCTTCCAGGGGATCTGACAGATCATACTCAGCAGCTCAGTCATGGGAGGTTGAGGCTACCTTCACTTTACTGGAGTTCCCTCGATTAGTGTTTCCCTCCTTGAGTTGACGCACCCGTGCTGCCAGGACAGAAGTGGGTTTCCCATCCCACTTTCCCATGTCTTTCCCAGTGTCGTGCAGAAAAAACCACAGGTCAGCATGTGGGGTGTACCTCCTCTCTCTAATTGGGGAATGCTGGGCTCTGACTTTGGGGCCTGTGACTCGTACTGGTGCAATGTGGGAACTGTTTTTCCTCACCTCCTCCCTCATCTCCCTCATCTCCTCTCTGAGTTCTTGGACCACGGCAGAGACATGAGCCTGCATGGGGCCATTGATCATACTTTCATAATTCCTAAGCTTGTTGGCCACAGAACCCACTGTCTCTCAGTTGGTGTCGGCATTAATTGTTGCAATAAAGGTGATGTATTGGGATGGCCCCAGATTTTGCCAGGCTCCACAACATTTGCCCTGTGCACCTGACCTGACCTTGTCAGGGTCATTATCATGCTGTCCATCCCTCCCAAAGAGTACCTCCAATACTGCCACTTCTCTCAGCTGTTGGATCCCTTCCTCAAGAGTCTTCCAGCGCATTCTATGGTGCTGGTCCTGCATTCTTTCCCTGTGGACAAACCTCTCTCTGACACTTATTAAAAGCCACTCCCAGAGGGAAAGGGACCCTGGCTCCCTTACAAAAATCTGATTGATACCTGAGTCCTGGGTCAAGGGTCCCAAATTCCTTGCCTCACCACCATCCAGCTGGACGCCTGTACCCATAAGATCCCAGACCCAAAGTAGCCAGGTTGTATAAGCCTCAGGTCCCTGTCGTACAATGTCTTTGTGCAGATTACGGAGACTTTTGTATGTCAGGGACTCGGTGATGATCGCAACCTCTGGCTCCCCTGTGGGTTGTGAGGGCCCTCCTTTCTTATCCTTGTCTGGGTGCTCTGATTTCATTTTAGATCTCCTTGTTTCCACAGGGGCGACTCCTGCTGGATGTGGCTGCGCTTGCGGTTCAGCTGGAACCTGGACAGTTGTAACATCTGTGGGTTCCACTGCTGCACTGTTAGACTCTCCCTCTTTGAGGCAGGTGGAGGGTTTCTTACCAGCTGGGGAAATGTACTCCTTCAATATCTGGCCCATCTCCTTCACCAGAACCACCACCCAATCTGGGTAGTTCATATCTGAGGTGGGCTGTGGGGCAGGGTCAGGCTCTAGGGCAGCAGCATCCCTAGACTCTGGTGCTGTGTCAGGTTCTGTGGTAGCTCCCTAGTTTCTGGGGTAGTTGTCAGGGTCAGGGTGGTTATCTAGGTTAATCTTCCCTTATCTCTGAATGCTAAATAGAACAGGCCTATCAGCAACACTAACCACTGTATGATATCATCAACATTTAGAGTGGATCTGAACCCTTCAAAAACTGTTGGGGTGGACCCAAAGAGCTGGTTGAAGGATTGGGTGAAAATTTTTCCCTGGTGTCATTTCCTCACAGTAAGTATCATTATTAAAGTAACCCCAAAAACATACAGTTAGTGTGTGATAGCTCTGAATCTGTGTGCCTGCCTTCCAGTGGAAGTTAAAGATCCATTAATTCCTCACCTTACTGACCCATAAAACAAACTGGAAAAATGGCCACAGTAGCCTTAATTATAGGACTCATGTTTAGATAAGGGCCTGCAAGTGGGAGAAATACAGCCACGACCACGTGCCACCCAAACGTGAGCTAGGGTGAGCTACGGGTAAGCTAGACCACATGGTGACACTTAACAAGGTTTCTATATCAGCACACAAAATCTAAATTCCTCAAAAACTGTTATTCCCTTTTTTCTCTCGATGCCCTCAAGCCCCACAGTGGGTGCTAAAATCTATCTTGGTTTGAAAAGACAGGTG
Source organism: Emberiza elegans (assembly GCA_024865655.1). Classification (NCBI taxonomy): domain Eukaryota; kingdom Metazoa; phylum Chordata; class Aves; order Passeriformes; family Fringillidae; genus Emberiza; species Emberiza elegans. The sequence goes on from JALJVW010001849.1 coordinate 3,803, forward strand.
TCTGTTTAAGAAAGGCAGGAACCTCCCTGAAATGGAAAATGTAAACCCCCTCCCTTTGAATTGTTATAATTTTAAAAATACCTGGCTCTCAGACAAAGATATGGGAATAGGAATAACAGTTCTTTACCAGGAAAACTAAAAATACAAATGCAATAGTACAAACAAACCCACTGACAGAGTCAGAATATGACCTGACACCCTGTGGTCAGGGTGTTGGTAGCAGTCCTATTAAATGGTGGCTGCAGTCCTCCTGCAGTGACAGATGGTTCTGTTGGAGCAGTGATCCTGTAGAAGGGTGTAGTTTTCCTCTGAAGGTCCACTGGTGGTGTTTTATTACGGCGGGGGTTTTTGGTGTCTCTCCGACCCCGGCTGCTGTAGGTGTCGGGATAGCGAAGTCCTGCTAAGCACAGCCTGTTTGGGTCCCTCAGGCAGGCTCCCAGCCACAGGCGAACTTAGCAAGCAGCTCAGCTCTTAAGTGAGACCAGCTCTGTGTTGAATTCAGCTCTATAGTGATTTCAGCTCTTTGCTTGCTAAGTGCCTTTGGCAGATGCAGGGAGAGAGATGAGAAGAGCTGTATGAGGTTCTACAGAAGTGTCTTTATTGGCAGCTTCTGTGAAAGGTCACAGTGACAGCTCTTCTGCTGAAGAGTGCAGAAATAGGGGTTCATATAGGGTATGTGAGTTTTGGGAAACAGTCCAATAGTAAGGGTCAAGGTAAATATGATCTATGGTCTTACAGGGAGATAATGAGGGTCTGAAGGCAGAAGAGGGGTCTCTTGGTCCAGTCATTGTGACTAGGCATTTCTTATTTTAGGCAACTGACTGCCAGGGAGGCCTTGCAGGGTCTGTGGCTGCTACAGTGGTGTAGATGGGCCTGGTCTTCCTCTGGGAATCCAGTGGAGAAGACAGCTGCTCCTCTGGGAATCCAGTGGGAAAAGGCTGCCTGTGGTCTTCAAATCTCAGATTATATCCAGGTAGGAATGCTTGGCTCCTCCCTCTGGGCGGAGCTTCTCAGAATGGGATGATGTAATTTTCATCAGTGAGACTCAATGGCCCATTAACAGAAGATATCTCCCCTGAGGGAGAATTGTTGTGGAAGAGATAAAGAAAACTGCCCAATTAACACAAGATAACTGCCCCACCACTAACAGATAGGAATAGAATACACACACCCATTTCCAGCCTAAGACAAAGTCCTGGATTTTTGTTGAGTTCTAGGACTGGGGCTGGATTCTTCATTTCTTTCTATATTTTTGTTTGAAAATCCCCTTGAATCAGAGAAGCCCATGAACAGAGCACTGATTTTAATTTCTTGACAAGAGAGCACAGCAGCCAAAGGGCAGCACAGCCTCAGCAGGGCCCATGAGCTGGAGCTGCCAGCTGAGCATCACCTGCTCAGGGGCTCTCTGGGAAAAAGCAGGTGTGTCCTTTGCTCCCTGCTGACAGCTCTGGGACTCTGGGAACCTGTGTGCCTGTGCAGCCCTGAGCCGCTGAGCCCTGACCAAGAGAGGGGCCCTGGAGAAGGCAGGGGCAGCTCTTCTCTTCCCAGAGGGTTTGTGCGCTGCTCAGAAAACAATTGCCATCAAATGAGGGCAAAAATCCTCCCTAGGGCTCACAGGAATGCTCTCAAAGATGGGAGTGAAAAATACCTGGTAAAGCTTTTTCAAGTAGGTCTATTTTGGTCTTGAAGCTCTGTTCCTAGCAAAGAATCTTTAATGTAAGGGTGACTTTATGATACTTGTATCCCCAGTGGTCTGTTCTGTTCACGCTGAATATTAAGTTCTGCACCTCAAGGATGGGTTCTGAAAGTGAAGAAAGAAAGAAAAAGCAGAAAAAGCAGAAAAGGCAGAAAAAGCAGAAAAAGCACACAGTTTGTTTGCAGGAACTGCTCTTGCTCCCTCACATTCCTTCTCACAGACTGTTGTCTGCAACACAGACAGTGAGAGAGAGAGACAGGGAATTTGCTTTTTTTTTTTTTGCAGGTTTTCCTCATTAGATATGGCAAGGAAAGATTTCCCAAAATGGTGTCTTTTTTCCTGGAACTGTTCAAACCTGCTCTGGAGCGAAAACCCAGAAAACCACCAGGAGCTCATGGCTGTGGCCCACTGAGGCCCACGACACATTTTCTAGCCAGGGAAGGACTGATTGGAACCAAGCTGAAAAGGACTCTCTCTCTCTGAACTTGCCATCTCTTCAGAACAATGAGATGCTCCATTGTTTAATATTATTCATTTTTCTGAATGCTTTGCTGATTGAATAAACTGTTTTTTCCACTTTTCTCAAAAGAAATTTTTATCTCCCTAACCAGGTAGGGGAGGGGCCATTTGAATCTGCTTTCTAAAAGGAGACCTTCAGAAATTTCCTCCCTAAATTTGCCCAAAACCAAAACATGTACTCAGCAAGACCTTTCTTCTGCCTAGATAGCCTATTGATATATCACCAAAGAGAGAGCAGAGAAAAAAAAAATCCACTCTTGGATGTCTCTTGGATTCTTAATCCATTTTATGAGCCTTAAACACTAGAGCTCTTTGCATCATGGAAATTTCAAAAGATGCTGAAACAACATTTTTTTTGTCCTCCTGTTTCTGTTCTAAACCCAAAGTTTTCCTTTCCATGAGTATTTTTAACCAGTAAGAGCCTTTTTAGGCTTTTTCTTACATCTCCCCTTTGTCAGGGAAGACAGAAGAATTCCTGTCACTCAGGAACTGAGTGCATCTGTAAAGAGCATGTGGGTCAAACCCTGCTGTCTTGGGAATGCTGATCTATAAAAATGATGCTGTCTGGACCCAAAACATTGAGCTCCTGTTATGAGCCATGCGCCTGCCCAGCTGCCCAGCAGGGCTGTGGGGACATGGGGGTGGCAGAGCAAGTGCCAAGGCCAGCAGGGAGCTGGGATGGGGCAGAGCCAGGAAGGGCTCTCCCACAGCCCCTGGAATGTTGGGGTTTGGACCCTAGCAACTGTCAACAGCCCATGGAATGTTTGGGATTTGGACTCTGCAGCTGTCAACGGCTCTTTGGCCTTGGGGTTTGGACCTTGCAGAGGCCAATGGCACTTTGATATTGTGCTATTGGCCCTGCAAAGGCCCAACCCTTGGACATCAGGGTTTGGACCAGCAAAGGCCAACAACCCTTGGACATCACGGGTTTAGACCCAGCAAAGGCCAATGGCCTTTGGATATTGACTTTAGCCTTGCTACTGCCAACATCCCCAGATACTGGCATTTGCCATGGCCCACGTTGCTCATGCCAACAGGCAGATGGAGACCCAGCGGGTGAGAAAGCTGCTGCTCTCCCTGTGCCAAGCCCAGTGGGGGCTGTGTGGGCCTGGACTGTCCCACAGGGAAGGTTTCCTTGGGAAATAACAAGGGATTCACAGTTGGCTGCTCCAGAGCTGGTGGCAGCTTTGGTCCTGGCTCTGGGGACAAGCCTGGGGGGAGCGGGGGGCGCTCCTGGCTTGGAAGGGCGACTCCCTCAGGGCCAGCCCCTGCCCTGCACTCTGAGTGGGCTCTCACCCGTGCTCCTCCAGGAAGCTCGAGGGCTCAGAATGAGCCAGCAGTTCACTTCCCAAACACCTTCTCACCAGTTACTCTCCAAGAGCCCCTGAGGTGAGTATAACTGTGCTGAGCTGGCTCAGAACCATTTTGCAATGGCATTGAGGGTAGGCAAGTGCAGGAAGCCTGAAAGGGAGAAGTTGCCCTGCCATGGGTCTCCTGTCTGCTCGGAAGAGGTACTTGTGTCTCTGTGCCCTGTTTTTGCCCAGAGGAGACTTCTCTCCTCCATCGGCTCCACAAGGTCTGTGACAGCGACTCTGCAGAATGGAGTAGGAAGCTGACCTCAGAGGGCCCTATTTAATTTCACTGTAACCCCAGGAATAAATGCACTAAGCACAAACCATGCTCAATGCAGAAGCAGGTTTTGTACATTTAGCTGAATTTTGGAACTGGTTCTCCATGAATGGACACTCATTCTTGTTGGGATCAGAAGAGATGTCTCAGGGGTTCTTTGGAATAGGAAGAGAATTCCTGACTAACAGCTGGGTGTGGGCTTTCAGGTGCCCTTAGACAGCAGGGACAGCATGGCCAGTTCCCGCATGCAGACTCTGGGAACATCCCCCAACCCCAAGATCCACTGATGCACAGCATTCCTTTGGATTGGCTTGGGAAGCACTGGCAAGGAGACAAGGGGCAACTCAGGTGAGAACTTCTGCTTGTCCTCCCCGCTGGCCACAGGCTCAGCAACTGAGGCCTCACTCAGCTCGACACCTTTCCGTTCACTCAGCCACTTGAAGTCCTTCCTTTCTCCCCTTGGCACTCGTGGTCCTGCACTGCCTTGCTGGTGTCCCCAGCTCTGTCTTCTACTGCTTTTGTGTCCTTCATGTCCACCCCCTCAGCACAGCTTCTGCCTTCAGGGAAGCTGTCTCTCTCCCTTCTGATTTTCCCAGCTCCATGGAGCCATCTTCCCTGCTCCTTATTGGGTCATTTGTGCTCTTTTCCTGCCTGTTCCTGCAGTCCCTGAGAGAAGAGCTTTCTCCACAAAGGACTCAAACAATTTCCTGCTAGTAGGCATCAAAGAGGAGATTAATCTCCTCCTTGAGCAGCAGAGGGAGGGTGTGCAAAAGCAGGGGGGAGTGAAACAGCAGTGGCACTGCAGTCATCCACCAGGTGTTCTGTGCCCTTCTTACCTTTCCATGGCAGAGCAGCAGCAGGGGGGTGACCCCTGGGGCTGCCTCATGCTGTGGGCTCCATGGCAGCTGCTCTGAAGGACACTTAGGGCTCTGCTGAATCTCAGCTGCTGCCCTGGACAGCAGGGTTAGTCCTCTGGGCTCCTAACCAGCAACCATCAACATGGATTTCTGCTGGCCTCTTCCTGCTAGCCTTGCTTTTGAGGTGCTTTTCCACATACCCCTGGTGACCCAATGAGAGCTGGAAACAAGTTGTCCATATCCATTGTTAATATGGCCCTTTCAGGACAGGGACAAATGGAAAGTTGTCCTTTGCCTTTCCTCACAGTGCCTGCTGTGGCTGACAGGGACAGGCTGTAGCCTCTGACTGCTTTGTTCTGTTTGACTTGAGGTGGGAGAGTTGAGATCTCGGCTGGCAGCCTCCAGAAAGTGCCAGGAACTGACTGTCCACAAAGCTCAGCAGGATGGGAGTGAGGCCCTAGAGAGGGAAAAAGCCAGGTAAATGAAAGCCTGTGGGACCCTGCATTGTGTGAATGGATTCCCTCTTTCTGATCTTTGCATCTGCCACCATTTCCTAATGGCGGAATTCTGAACTGTCCATGCAGATGTGTTTCATTCTCTGGATGTTGCACTTCATCTCTTTTGAGCCTACAGTTACAGTTTTTCTGAAGACAAAGGCTTTTGGAGTAGCTCTTTCCCTCTAGAGGAGTGTTCTGTTGCTAGGTCGGTGTCTTAACCCTGCCCAAGCTGCAGTGCGAGGAGCTGGATACACCCATCAGCTCCACCTTGGGTCTGGTAACTTCACCCCTTTGGGAGCTGGATCAGCCTGGCATCCTGATTCCTTTGCTTGGCACAACAATCTTAAACCCACGATTTCTGATCTAAGCCAGGTTCCCCTCTGAGGAACCCGAGGGGACACAAATGTCTCTCATGGCCATCTGCTGCCTTGTTCCACAGGCCAGCTCTAACTCTGGAAGAGAAGGAACTGAGCCTCAGAAGCCTGGAAGAAAACAACCTGGCCTGGATGAAACAGGTGTCTCAGCTTCATTCTGCTCTTCACCAGGGTGAGCAGCTCCTCTCAGACTGCATAGGAGAGCTGCAGGAGCTCAACACCCAGGTAACCTGTGAACTGGCACCCCTTCTTCCAGGGGCACACAACACCACCTTCAGCTTCAGCTTGGAGGTCCCAACTGCTTCCCTCTCCCAGTAGCATCCACTGCTGCCATGTTCTGCCTGGGGCTGCTGCTGCACCCTGGGGCCAAGGCTGGCTCTGGTGTCTGTGGATGCAGCTCTCTTCACAGAGAGCAGCAGGCACAACTTTCCCAAAGACTTTTCTTGGGGAAGGCAGTGAGAAGCTCAGAGAAGAAGAGAAAACAATTCTTATCTCTAATCACTGTGCCTGTTGTTTGGCACATGTGGAAGGTGTTATGGAGATTGTTTACCAAGCGTGATTTGTTAATTGGACACCAGTGAGAGTCGTTTGGACTGATTGGCCAATTGGGTAAAAGCTGTGTCGTGGCTGTCTCCAGACAGTCACAGGTTTTTCTATAGTATAGTATCTTTTTAGTATAGTTTTAATATAGTATTAGTGTAATATAACCTAGCTTAATAAAGCATTTGTTCAGCCTTCTGAAATCATGATGTCAGAGCACATGATTCCCTACACTGGGGCTCCCTTCATCAATATGGTGTCTCCTGATGAAGTTTTTTGCCCTGTTCTCTCCTGGGTCCCAGCAGGAACTCTCAGAGGAGAAGCAAAAGCAGACTCCTTTGGAGCCCCTCCATCCTTCTGTTAGCATTTTGTCCCAGGTGGAGTTTGTGCCTGGGCTGGGCACTGAGCAATGTGGGGACACAGGTGTGGTTATGGCAGGCTGGGGAGGGCTCTTCCAGCACAGCCAGTTCATCTGGTGTTTTAGAGCTGCCCCCCCCAAGGATGCCCCTTGCCTCCCTTTCTCTGTTTTGACTTTGTCTCTATTGGAATCCTTGGCTTTGCCCCTTGTGTGCCCAGTGTGGTTTTTGCTTGAAGTTGTTTCTCCTTCGTTCCTCACCCTCCTGCCTGCTCTGCTGCCCCAGGAACACCCCTGCCCCTGAGGCTGTGTGTATCCCTGTTCCAGATCCGTTCCCTGCAGGAAGCAGTGCAGGAGAAGGATGCTGCCCAGGCAACTCGAGAGGAGCAGCTGCTGCAGGAGCTGGAGGAGTCCCGAGCAGGCGAGCGGTGCTTGAGGGACTCAGTGCAGCTGCTGGAGGCTGAGATCTCTGAGCTGCGTTTGAGGCTCCGCAGCTCAGAGGACAGAGCAGAGGCCTTGGCCACACAGTGCCAACAGGCCAGTGGTGCCCACTGCCAAGCTCAGTCCCAGCTGGATAAACTGCTCTTGCTTGTCCACCGCATGACCAGGGACAGCAGCGCCTTGGTCACTTGGAGCTCAGGCAAGTGTGGCAGGCTGGGCTAGCACGTGTGCAGAGCAGGGGAAGTGACGAGGGGCTCAGGGTCACCCTGGCATGACAGGCTCAGCCTTTCAGTTTAGGCTGACTCCAGCCTTGGGAAGTCCTGGCAGCTTGACATCCCTGCAGAGCCACAAGTCTGTGTTTGTACAGGGAGAAATAATCAGCACCAGAAGGGAAAAGGGCCTGAGTCCTGTCAGGCCACAGGGCCCATGCAGTCATCCTTGGGGCAGTGCTGCCATCAGTGGCCATCCAATTAATGCCAGCCTGTGACACAGCTCCTGCTGCAAGGGGTGCTCTAGGACAGTGACAAAGGCACTGCCACCATCTGGCTAGAAAGAGGCCCTGTTTGTTGGAGACCCTGGGATTAAATCCTGAACCAGAATGTCTTCTCTTTTCAGAAAAGGGTCATGATGTGAGCCTAACTGCTTCTCAGGCCAGTGATGTCCCCACAGAGCTCATGGTGGACAGAGTGGTAGCAGCCCTGCAAGACCACCTGGAGCATTCCCGGAAAGACCTGGTAATGTGTGCCCAGTGCACCCAGAAATCCTGTCCTGCTGCTGGGCAGGCAGAGTGACAATGCCAGGCTGGGTGGCAGCCCCTGTAGGGGGTTGGCTCACTGCTGGGGGAAGGAGGATCACAATCACATCTACCCCTTCTGTCCAGCTGCCCTCTCCCACCTGGGCTATTTCTGCTTTAGTGTTTGTAGCCCTTGGTCTCCTGCCAGCAGTGGCCCTGAAAGGTGATTCTGCTCCTCTTACCTCTTCCAGAATGATGTGAGGAAGAAGATTCAGGCCTTGAAGCTGCAGCTGAGCACGATGCAGGCTCAGAGGGACTATTTCAGTGCCTGCAATCAGGAGCTGCAAAAACAGCTAGCCAAGAGCCGGGAAGGTACAGCTTCTCCTCTCCCACCCACTGCCCCATCCTGTCTCACCAGAGGGGATCTCTGATGCCACGTAGAGCAAAACTGCAGTGCCCAGAGAGGGGAGAGAAGAAAAACTACCAGCAGGAGACTTCTCCATAGCAGTGCCAGGGAAAGTTTCTTTATGGAGACAGATCCTGTGGCTGGCAGCGCATGTGGCTGTGCTATGAGTGATCACCTGCAGAGGTGGTGCCTTTCAGGTGCTGTGTCTTTGCCAAGGAGCTGTAGCTGGATGCCTGGGCCTGATTCCTCCAAACTCCAGGCCATCCCAGAGCCTCCAGGCTTGTGGCCTCTCTGTAGCAGGGCTGGACGGGCTCCTCTCCACTCCTCTCTGTCTGACTGCCCACTCTGCCTAAGCCTAAAAGCAAAAACACTTTCATATGCCCCTAAACCTTGCTCTTTTTCATTTTTTTTTTCCCCTCTGCCCTGAAGTTTCCCTCATTTCTGTCAGCTTTGGAAGCCCTTGTGGGCTTAGGGCCTGGCAAACACAGCCTGGCAGAGATGCAGGATGCACATCAGTTTGCTTTTGCTTTGCTTTTCCCCTTCTCCCCCTTCCCTGGTGCAGTGATGTGGAGGGCAGAACACAAGAACTCTCTAGAAACTGTGCTGAAGGAAGAGGCCACTGCAAAAAGGAAGAGGCTGTGACTCTTCATCAGGAGGTGGAGTCTCTGCAGAGCAAAGTGGAGAACACGGAGAAGGAAAGAAAGGATGTGCTGGTAAGAATGGGAGATGCCATGAAGGGCCATTTCTTTGCTGTTTTTGTGTAGGAATCCTTAAAGCCAGAGGGTTTTAGGATAGGGTAGAAAAGACAGGCCTCAGACAGCAGGTTTGGAAATAGTGCTAAAACAGCAGAACATGTTTTCTAGGCTATGGTGAAATCAAGTAAGCTATAACAATAAGCCTCTGTAGCTTAGCTTTCTAAGTTGCAAAAAAGTATATATTAAGTATTATTAAGTATATATTAGAAGGCCGATCATGAATAGAGCTCTGTGCTGTGTCTCTTCTGAACGAACCATTGTCTTAAGGAATAGAACGCTATTGTTTTAACCCTAGTTACGTGTTCTTTAGGTGATTGGACAGAACCACTGTCAATATGCTTTTACTCTGTATGATTGGATGAATCTTAGGCTGAACTTGTCTTATGTTATGCTGTCACACTGGAATTCTTTGGCATGCTCTGGGAACAGCGAGCTGTTAGCATCTCTCCTGTCTCCATTGTAAACAATGTATTGAGACTGATGCTAGAAAAATAAAGCTCTAGACGCTGCTTCTGCGTGTCCCGTCCCGTTCGTGTTGTGCAGGTTTCCCGTGTCACGGCCCCGCTGCGCTCCGAGCGCGGCCCCGGAGCGGCCCCGGCTGAGGCAGCGGGGAACGGGCGGCGAGGGGCCGGGGGGATGGGGCGCTCCGGGAACGGGCGGACATCCCGGCAGAGGGGAGAGAGACCTGGCAGAGGGAGGAGCGAGCGGGAGAGGGGAGAGATGCTGGGAGGAGGGGGAAAATCCCAAGAGAGGGGGACGAGCCCGGGAGTAGGGGAGATCACGAGAGAGGGGGGGTGAGATCCCTGGGAAAGGGTGGGCAGCCTTCCAAGAGGGTAGAGCCGGGGAAAGAGGAGAGAGCCCTGGGAGAGGGGGGAGATCCTGGAAGAGGGAGGAGTAATCGGGAGAAGGGGAGATCCAGGGAGACGAATAAAAGCACTGGCTACAGCCCGGGAAAGGGGGGAGCTTGGGACAAGGGGTAGCTCGGGACTGGGGAAAACCCGAGAGAGGAGGGAGAACCCAGGAGACGGGGGAGAACCTGAGAACAGGGGGGAGATCCGGAGTAGAGTGGAGAGGGCCTGGGAAAGGGGGGAAAGACGTGGGAGAAGAGAGCCCAGCGGCGGGAGTCCGGGAGCGGAGGCTCCTGCAGGCGGACCGGGAGCCCGGAGAGCCCGGAATCAGGGAGCCCTGCAGCTGTGCCGAGAATGGGCGCGGGGCAGGGCGGTTCGGGAGAGCGCGGCTGCGGGGCTGGCTCCGGAGCCGGAGGCGCGGGGAAAGCGCTGCTCGGCAGCCCCGGCGGCGCTGGGAGCACAGCCCTGCCCGGGGAGGCAGCGCCGCGGGCGCCGCTCGGCTTCCCAGCGAGGCCGCGGCACCGCTCGGCTTCGCCGCCGTACCCGCGGCAGCTCGGAGCATCGGTCCCTGCCCGGGCCCGAGGCTCACCTGCGCCAGGTGCACCAGAGCATCGCCTCTGCCTTGACAACCCACAACGAGCAGTGCCCGGCAGGGACTGCAGATCCCCATTGGTGGCAGAGAAAAAAGAGCAAGGAATCTTCCGTGGGAGAATATAGGCAATAGGATGAGGTGTCACTGCCCAATGTGTCCAGATGCACTCACAAGGATATGATTGCTCTTGGCTCAGAACATGGAAAAGTGGGCAGACACAAATCAGAAGCTGGTTGCAATATCCAGGGATCCGTTATCAGAATAAAATGCTACACAGCTGCTGGAATGCTTAATGGATGACTAATTACCCCTTGCAAACAATCTGGACATGTTAGGGGCAGCATACTTATCTCTCAAAAATTACTCTAGAGTTATGATTAAGAAAATTTTGAAGAAAGGCTCATAGACCCACATTTTAATGCAGTTGCTGTGGGTTTGATAAATGAAATCTGCTTTAACGTCTTGATTTTCCTAAAGGTTTGTGGTTTTTTGTTTGTTTTTTTTTTTTCACACATGTATGCATGCTAAATTTGAGAATCTAAGGTAAGGTCTTTTTATAGGGGATATGGAAGAGACAGGTCTTCAGTCAGCAATATGTCAGTGAGAGACAGCTGAGCGATGATTACTGAGAAGAAGAACAGCCCTGCAATAGAGGTGTGAGCCCTGGCTGATACTCACTAGAACCACCTTAGGCAGGATCAGTAACAAGCTTTTGAAGAGTGAAGGGCCTAATCCTTTGGTGCAGTACTGTATGGACTTTGGGATCACTACACCATTGCAAATAGGTTCCCTTTCCAGCAGAAGAGACTTCCATCTGCTGCCTCTGCCAGAGACACTGGGATGGACAGAGTGAGCAAGGCTCAGTCAGCTCGCAGGGTTATTTGCACAGAGGGGCTGTAACAACACGAGAAGCCAAAAGCAAACAAGCTCATAGCCTGATTCCAGAACTGCTCAAGCATCTATGTCCGTGCTGGCAAGACAAGAAGGTGCTTCAGACCTTAAAGGCTGCTTCGTCCTTTGCAGGACCAGCCCAAAATGTCAAGATCTACAATAGAAAGATGGGGGGGGGGGTTGGGTTTTTTTTTTTTGCTCACTGGGTGGGAATTGCTTCAGTTGCTGTTTTGAACAGCTTGCCTGAGTTGTCATACTAAAATGCAGGAAAAAAAAAAAAAAAAAAAAGGCTGTGCTTTTGCTTAATGAAGCCACATTGTATCTGTCTTTCAGAAAGGAATAAAGAAAACACAGATTGCCTACTGAAATTATTCTCCACCCTTCCAAATCAGTTCACTACTCAAGCAAAACCCTCAGGCACATTCCCAACTCCCTCTCTCCCAGCAGCTCAGAGCTGCATTGCACAGCGCTTGCTGTGCGCCAGAGAGCACAAAGCAGGCTGGCCTGGTGGGCCTGAATATTTCTGCCAAACACTCTGCATCTCACACCTTTGCTCTGGCTCAGTGCAGAACTGCAGGATTGCAGGCGCTTCCTCCCAGAGCTGCGTGAGGCGCTGGCTCCTGCAGATGTGCCCTGCCAAGCTGCTGTCCCTGCCTCACGCTGGCCTCGCTTCCCCTGGCAGAAGTGCCGGGCCTGGAGGAGGCTGCCCTGTGCTCCAGCCTGCCGAGCAGCCCGGCTCCCTGCCCCGGTGCCCAGAGTGCTGCACACACTGCTGACCTTTGCCAGGAGTTGCAGGGCAGCCGGCAGAAGAGGAGGAATCCTCAGCCAGCCCAGCGGCCCTCGGCTGCCCTTGGCCTTTCTCTGCTCCTGGGCACACTGCAGACGGCCAATGCCTCCAGGCTGGGCTGTGCCCAGCACGGCTGCGCTTCCCCTCGGGAGCAGCCACTGCCCCCCTGGGCTCTGAGAGCGGAGGATTCGCCCGCTCCCAGCAAGAGGCACCCAGGGCCCGGCTGCTGCCTCTTGCAGCTCCAAGGGCCTCCTTCCAGCCGGCCTCTGCCGGGGCTCAGGCTGCTCCGGCCTCTGCGGGGCTCTGCTGGGGCTCCACCCGGCCAAGGCCGGGCCCGCTCTCACCTCACAGGCGCTGACAGCTCTGCGCCACAGGAGACCTTCCTGAGCACCCTCTCTGATCTTTCTGCTTTCTCACTTGAGCAAGGCTCTCCTCCAGCCAAAGACATTGCACCTAGGGATACAAATCCAAGTGGCAGGAACCCCAATGCTCTCCAGTCACAGCTGAAGGCCTGCATCTGCACAAGATGTTTGGGCTGCCTCATTCTTCCTTTGGTTTTGCCTTCAAATGCCATTGCCCTTTCTGCCTCAAACAGAAGTACCAAAGCTGGCCAAAAACAGACCAGTGGGCCATATTCCAAAGGCAGTGTGGTCTGGAGAGGATGATGAAATGAAGAAGATCCTTCCCCACTTTCACACCATGCCAAAGACACCGTGTCACTTTCCACCTTTAAGAAACAACAGACAATTCAGAAGGAATTTCTCGAGCTTATTTGCAGAGTGAGAAGGAAGGAATCTTCAAGGTGAGTTGTGGTTTCAGAAACTTTATTCATTTCCAATCCTACTCTGCAGTCCTATTAGACAATCCTACTCTAATAACCCTAACCTAACCCCTAACCCTAATCCTAATCCTAATCCTAATCCTAATCCTAATCCTAATCCTAATAATCCTAATCCTAATCCTAATCCTAATCCTAATCCTAATCCTAATCCTAATCCTAATCCTAATCCTAATCCTAATCCTAATCCTAGTCCTAACCTACAGTCCTACTCTAAACTGGTTGAGGAATAAATGGTCCTGATGTGATTGTCACGATTTCTTGTCTCCTTCCTCTTCTTCACTGAAACAATCAGTGGCACCAGGCTGGATGCAGGCTCAGCAAATGTTACAAATGGATGCTGCCCAAAAAAAAAAAAAAACAAATCAACAAAAAAACAATGAACCATGACTTTCCAAGCTCAGTGCTTCACAGGATTCCTCTGGCTCCTAGAAGGATGCAGGAAGAGGACCAATGGGACCATCTACACCTCCATCTTTATGTGCAGGACTTTGCCATCACAGGCAAACCTGGCCCAGAATCCCACTCATCCATTTATCCAGGTGTCTTCATCTTGCTGAGATTTTTGCCCTGCCAGTGCTCTAGAAATGGTGCTTTCTGTCCTTGGAGTTTCTTCTTTTCAGGAAACTCCAAAGCCTCCCATTGGTCCCTCTCTTTGAAAGACAGGCACTGTGCTGATTCCCACAGGGAGACAGAGCAGTGTCTACCTTTCCATGCCCTGCCCCTCCTGTGCTGGATGGCACCTTCCTTCCCAGCAGGGCCAGCCCAGTGGCACTGGGTCCTGCAGTTCCCTCTCTGCCACACAACCTGGCAGTAACCCTGGCGCAGTTCCCGTCTGCTTGAGTGTGCCAGGCAGCAGATGGGGCTGGGACAAGTCCCTCCCAGCTGTCCCTGTTTGCGTGGCAGAAACCTCTAAGGGTGGGCTGGGGGGCACAAACCAGGGCCCCTCCGAGGCTCACAGTGAGCCCCCCACAGCCCCTCCTGCCCACAGCCAAATCTCTGACTGCTCAGCTGGGACTGGCTTCCTTGGGTTCCTCCGCCACCATTTCATGTCTCTGTACCCTGCATTGCTCTGCTTCAATTCTTTTGCCATTAGATAAAACTGAACACTCCACCAAATTACAAAAGAGGGTGACAGAAACAGTCAGAGGGCAGAGCACCTCTCCTCTCAGGAAATGCGGAGAGAGGTGGAGTTACTCAGTTTTGTGAAGAACAGGCCCCAGGGAGACTTGATTGCCACTTTCCGAGACTTCAGAGTGGCTTTGAAGAAAGTGGGGGACATCTTTATTAACAGGGTCAGTTACAATAGGATATGGACAAATATTTTTAAACACAAAGGGGATCTAATCAGAGTAGATCTAAGGAGGAACTTGTTTACTCGGAGCATGGTGCAACCCTGGCACAGCTTGCCCCAAGAGCTTGTATGTGCCCCATCCCTGCAACCATTCCAGGTCAGGTGGGAAAGAGCTCTGAGCAACCTGATCTCTTGAAAGATGTCCCTGCTCATTGCAGGACACTTGCACCACAGGACCCTTACAGAGCCCTGCCAGCCCAGCCCAGTCTAGGATTCCTCACCGTTTTCATTTGAAGAGCAGCAAGAGTGGAGGTGAGGAGGAAGGGAGCTCATCTGATGCCTTGGACTTGAGTGGAGGAGGAGCCCATCCCTCAGACCCTGTTTCACCTGCAGCCCCTTCACATTTTACCTGCAGGAGCTCCTTGGCAGACCAGCGCTGCTCCTCGTCTCTCTGCAGGCAGCAGCTCAGGAAGTCACGCAGGCAAGGCGAGAATCGTTTGGGATTCTGCAGCTGTGGGGTCCCTACTGTGGCTATCAGGTGTGCAGTCTGCAGATAAAGGAGACACCAGGCTCCACCTCCTGCTTTCACATCTCTAAGGCTCTCCCAGATCCCTTTGTTTAACCTCTGTTCTTCAGTGGCAGTTTCTGCCCTGGCAGAGACCCAGAGATGATTTTCCTTTACCAATCAAAAACCCAAACTCTGATGCAGCCACAGCTTTTGCACCATCCCGCAGATCTTGCCTTGGCAGTGGATTTCATTGACTGACCTAGTTAGTGGGAACTACATCAGCAAAAGCACATTTCCTTCCCTGAGGATTCACACCAGCTTGAGAGGCTTTTTGGAAGAGGGACTGTGCTATACAAACTAATTTCAAGGGTTAGAGTACATGAAAGGCATCTCTGCAGTGCTTGTTGGTCCTTTAAGCGCACGTGCCCTAGAACACAACTCATCAAGCTTTTTGTGCTGTTCTTGAAAACAATGGGAATTGGAAGAAAAGAAAGGAAATCCATCAGTTAATGCCCAGGTAGGGAAACAAACATTTACAATCTCATCTTCAACACAGACACATTAAGATGCCTGCACAAATGGATTGGGATGAAAATGCCTGCTTGGACACACAGGAGCCACCTGCAGCTCTGTCTCTCAGCAGTCTGAAAATTTCAGCTTCCCATTTTTGCAGCAAAAGAAAAATTGTCATGGTCAGAAGAAGGTGAGATGCCATCCCTATGGTCACCCTCTGCTCATTTGGCTACTCAAGTCAATGCATTAATGGTAGGCCCATCCCAGAAAGTGCCAGGAAACAAATCGAAGGTTTTGGCAGGCTCTCCACATCACCAGGCTCTGGCTTGGTGACGTGGAGAATGTGCCTTGGGCTAGGAGAGAAACAGGGTCACTGAGTGTTTCAGCAGCACTGCACAAGAAGCAGAAGAGACTCTGTGGGCCTTTACACCCTCATGCCCAGGTTTCAAGCATGTTTCCCAGTGAGAAGAAACTGCACAGGGGGTTAGGTTCCTCTCTAAAGACCACAGTTTTAGAAACTTTGTTGGGTTTGGGTTTCCCTCCTTCATTTCTGGAAAGATAACAGCAGTTCTAAGATGCATTTTTCCTGTTATTAAGGCCATCTACACAGACAAAAGAACTGGAACCACTAACCCAAAGGAAAGTGTTGCCTGAGAATAGAGTTTGTTTGGGGTTTGTTTGCGTTTGGTAAGGCTTGAGTTCCCCCACTGATGCAACCAAGCCTACAGCAGATGCTGATGTGTTGCAGGGACATTTTTAGGAGGGGACCTTGGTGGAAGTAGTTCCAGCAGATGGCAATGGGATTTTGTCCAATGGCATGACGGACATGGAACAGGTGAGAAAGACAGTGGGATCAGTGAGTATTTGCTCCTTACTGTGCCAAAACTTTCACTCCAGTAAGGAGGTTCTTGTTCTCTCATTTCAATGCCCACAATTCCCAAAGACCATATGTCCACTTTGGGGCCATATGGTTGACCTGTCACCACTTCAGGCGCCATCCACCAAAGAGTCCCGGTTTGTGAGCACCGTCTGCTCTGCTCAGGGGTGAGCTGAGCAGAGAGGCCAAAATCAGCTGAGGAGAAAGCAAAATACTGTTTTTATTTGAATTCTGTGCAATTAGGAAACCAAGCAAAAGAATTCCCCAGTAGAAGTTTGAAAATGTGCTCTTGAATCTCCTGGCATTGGTAACTTTAAAAATCCCCCATTTTTTTTACACTGCATCCAGTAGTGGCTTTTGTTCTTTGGAAACTTTGGACTTGTAACTCCCTCCCTCTGGAAGGACACACACAGAGCAGGGCCACTCTTGACTGCTTGTTCCTTGTCCTACCTCTGTGCACGTTGCAACTGTGCCTTCAGCTCACAGCAGGGATCCCTGCACTGCCACCAGCACCATTTTTGGGGAGCCTGCAGTCACTCCAAGCAGCCCCACACCCACATCCCTGGAATGCTGCACCTGACCAAGAATATACTGACCCAGCTTGACAGAGCCGTCGGTTTTGAGGAGGATGTTGTCACTCTTTATATCTCGATGGATCACGTCATTTGAATGAAGAAAATGCAGTCCTTGCAGGCACTGAGAGAGAAAACAGAAACAGGAGGCAAAAATGAGTGATGTGATTTCATCACACAAGAAAGGAAACAGCTCAAAAGATTCCTCTCCAGGGAAATGGGGAGTAATGGCAGAACAGTAATGGCCACTGAGAGGAAGAGCTTGCTGCTCCAACACTTGCAGAGCAGGACCTTTCTAAGGAAAGGCACATCAGCTTTTGAAAGAGCAACAGCACCTGCTCTTGTAGGCTGTCCCCTGCAAAGCAGCCAGGATGACTCCTGCTGCAGTGCATGTGCTCAGAAGCAAAGAGCATTTTGGCTGCACTCCTATCCTTTTTAGCTGAGGACTGAGAGAAACTAGTCTCTCTTTTTTTTTCTTTGCTGTTTGTTTCTAATCCTGCCACCAGCACCTTTGCTTTTACAGGCAAGGAATGCAGTGAAGACAGACTCCAGGCAAATATTTAGAGAGGCAAGGTGGAGAACAGCAAATACAAATACAAGAGACAGAGCGAGAATTCAACAGCAGGAGATAAGAGTACTGGCACTGAGTACAGTGAGGGCAGGGGCACTGGCAGGCCTTTCACTTGAGATGCTTTTACTTGCCCATAGAATAGCAGCCACACAGAAACAAGCTTGGCACATGAAACCTCTCCTGTTCTGAGCCCCTGTTTCCCAGACAATCCTGCCCAAGCCCTTGGAAACACAGATGGGATTGCTGACCTCCCGACTGATGGCTGCCATCTCATCTTCACACAGGTGGGTCTCGCTGATGACATCGCTCAGAGTGCCTCCATCCATGTACTCTAGAACCAGTAGGAGTTCCTCGCCCAGAAGGTAGCTGAAAGAAGGAAACAAGGGTGTGGATATGAACATGCATGGCTAGGTTGATTTTTTGCTTCCAGGTTTCTTATTTCCAGATGCCTTTGTGACAAGGACAGAATCAAAGGAATAGATATTTCCTCCTTGTGTGCATTGTTTGCAATCTGTGCAGTCTCAAGGAGAAAGGCACAGCTGTGAAAAAAAAGGAGATGTCTTAGATGGGCAGCAAATGAAAAGTGCAGTTTAGAAACAGCCCAGATAAAAAAAAACCTTTCAGGCATGGTATTTCTGGAAAAAAAGCACCTAGTTTTCCTGGCATGCATAGCAATGGCAAAGAGGGGCAACAATCCAAGGGAAATCCACTTTAGGATGGTTCATCAGCACAAAGAAACTTTAAAAAATCAATCCCAAATAAATGTGGAGGCAGTGAACTTCGAGGCTATTGAGTTAGGAAGATACAGCTTATCCACGTTTTGAATAATTTTGGAATAATTATTAAGCTACATGTGCTAGGGAAGACTCATGCAGATAAGATGCACTCTCTTCTCATCCATTGGAGATGAGTAGAGAAATATGAATAAATAAAAATTAACAGCTCTACTTTCTGCAACTGACTAAAGTGGGTTTTTAACCTCTCATGTTTGCTGTGTGTAAACGCACATCCATGGGATAAGACCATGACCTCTCACCTGTCTAAATAATTCACAACATTGGGACTCCTACAGCTCTTCATGATCATGATTTCATTAAAGGTTAGTTCCTTCCTCCTCCGTCCTTGAAGATTTATTTTATTTTTATGGCCACCTAAAATGACATTGAAAATCAGTAACTTGAGAGGTTGGTGGAACGAGACCACAAGGCACGTGGAGCGAGTGATTTTGCAATGACACAGCTGAGCTGTGCCAAACTGCCTTGTGATTAGGCACTGCAGTAATTAGGAACTGACATTCCAACAGCCCATTTCTCTGCTCCCTTGGGAGCCAGTTACAGGACATGTGGGCCACTGACATTTTGCCTTGTCCACTTGGTAACAGTGGTGTCTCAGTTATCACCCACAAACCTCTGACCACAATCTCTGCTGCTCTTTCTAGGACTCAGAAGAAGTAATCCATGCCTTAATACTCTGTGGATACATCTTGGGCTATGGGCAGGGCTTAGGGCTTTCAGGGACGCCTTGCAGATCTCTCCCCATGTGCAGTTCCCAAGTGCAGCACTGAAAGTGGCTAAGGAACTGCCAGTAACTTTCAGAGGGATTTGCTGGCAGCCAGAAATGAGAATTCAGGACTCTGAAGCTGTAGCCCCAAAGAGCAGTGAGGTGCTCGAAGGCACCACCTTTGTTTTAGCAATGGAGAGCGAGTGAGCGCGTCCTTCTCTGAAAGGAGCCGCTGCCCTCCGTGCCTTCCTTCCGGCAGCTGAGGAGGACAAAGTCCCAAATGTATTTTGCAGGCTGGCACCAGTCTGTGCTTCTTGTGCCTTTTCAGCACTGCTCTGCCCAAAGCTCCAGCCACAGCTCACACCACAGGGGAAAGCCCCTCAAGAGCAGCAGAGTTTGCAGGTGCTGTTGACATTTACCTCTCCTCCTGTGGCAGTGTCAAGTGCTCTATAAACATCTCCAAAACTCCTAGAAACAAAACAGAAGCAGAGAAAGGAGAAGCTGTTTAGATCTTGCAGTGAAAGCCAGCCCACACAGGAGATCTGTGCTGTAAATGCCTAAAACCTGCGGGATGCAGGAGGGGCTCTGCCAGGAGGCAGATGATGCATTTTCCTCTCAAGTGCATGGGCACTGGGCCTGTTCCTGAAGCACTGGGGTTCAACTTCTAAAGGGAGTTTAGTCTTTCCTCTTGGGTTTCACTTTCTAAATGGTGTGGTTCCTATCCTGACCACAGAGTGTTTCCTTCTTCAAACCAGGGAAAGAATTGTTCCTGGGAACTGTTATCTCACAGCTTTGATAGGGCGTAGGTTGCTCTTTCAGGCAAGCAAGTTTCTTCTTTTTTCATTAGTGTGCCAGTATGATTTTGAGACATACAAAAATGCTAAAGAAATTAACACAGAGCTGTCCCACACTTGAGAGACAAGGACACCTTCCAGGTCCTGTTCCTTGATGCAGGCAAGACCTGGGCAGCAAGGACTATCTCTGACAATGCCTCTGAGCCCACTCACAAATTCTGAGCAGCATTGAGAGATGGGACAATCTATCCTTACTGTGTGAACATCTTTGCAGCTGGCCTGACTTCACGCTGGATAGACATTCCACCAGTAAAACACCTGGCCCATGGTTGTGCAGGAGTAACTGCGGTTGGACTCACCCGCTGCCAATATATTTCGGATGCGTGTATTTCATCAAGGGATTTTCAGTGGAGTTCACCATTCTCCCTGAGGGAAACAAAATGCAAGATGCTGACTTTAAAGCAGAGATCCCAGCTTCCAGGAGATACAAAAGGTAGCCCCAGTGCCTGGAGCTCTGAGCCCTTTGTGGTCAGCTGGAGAACAACAACCACAACCAGGCAGACAGCTCTGCAGCACAGGTGGCCAGCACAGAGACTGATTTTGTACAGTCCTTTGAAGAGTTCTCTTGACAGGAAACAAAGCACGGGGAGATGCAATCCCAGGAGAGGAGGACATCTTGCCCACCTTTCAGCAGTTTGCCAAAAGAGTGCCTTCCCATTTGTAAACCAGAGCAGCTCAAGCTATAACCGATCCTGATGGGGCTTTCAGCATCAGGACCCTCACCTGTTAATGAGCAGGCTGAGCTCAAAGATGCCCCTCTCCCAGCTAAGGAAGGCTCCAGCCTCTGCAGTCCCACCAGCCCTCAGGGACAGGGCAGTGACCACAACAAGGCTGGCAAAGCCCAAGCATGAGCACTGACAGGCACTGATGGGAAGAAGCCACAGCCAGCCTGAGCCCCGGACAAGCTGTTGCCCCCATTCAGGACACAACAGGATGGGCTTTGAGATCAGCCACACCGAGGCGCAGATCAGTGCCCTTTTTGTCCCAACAGGTGATCATAGACACAGAATCCACTGGGCTCTGGTCTCAGCCCCACCAGATCTTATCTGAGAGCACAGCACTGGCAGCTGTTAAGGGCAAGAAGCAGATTCATTGGGTTGTGCTGCAGAATCACAAAGGGCTTGATGTGTTCTCCTAGAGACTGATCTGAGCAGGGCTTGGGCCAATGGGTAGGATTCTAACAGTCATGGGAAAGAGTGGGAATTGGGTATGGAAAAGTGCCATGGATCTGAGGAATATACCATGGCTGGGCTGGAGGCTCTCTCCTGAGAAATGCCTGCAGTACAGTTTTATCTGATCACGCCACTTGGATGTGTCTCTTGGACACATCTTGATAAGCATAAAACTAGAAGATTAAATAAAGGTTGTTATCAAAGTATCTGTTTTTTTCTTTGGGGGTACATGGAAAACACCTCGTGCTCTCTATTTGTCCTGTAACCTGATGTTCTTTCAAAGTAGTTCTTATTGACAAAAGATAGCATTCTCCTATTGACAAAAAAATATAGCATTCGCATGAAAATAAACTGCAGATGTAGTAGTGGTAACAGTAACAGTCATAAAAATGACATCAGTAAGACGTGGGGCAGAAGGGCTCCTTCAGGATGGAAAAACACCACACAAAAACCCCACCAAAAAAAAAAACAACACAAAAACAATCCCCCCCCCCACCAAAATAAAATCCCCAACCAAAAAGACAAAACTCCAAAGCCAGTCCATTTCTGTGAAGTTTTTTGCTCTGATGACTGGTTGGAAGTCAGGAGTCTAAGGAGAATTTAGGAAGCTAAAAATTCTGTTCAGTTTGGCCACTAGCACACAGGGCTTGCCTAGATCATTTGCTAGGTCACAGCCTTCTGCTGATCCAAGAACAATCCCTGCTTCAGCCTTTAGCAGAGAGGGAAGCTCAGGAAAACCCAAGCCAGTCCAAGGTGCCCTCAGAGGCAGCAGGAACACCCGGAGCGCTCTCTGGCTGCCTCGGAGCACAGCACTTCCTCTGGGGAGTCCTAAATGGCCCTGTGACACCAAACTCAGCAGGAGCATTTGGTACAGCTCTGCTGACACCTGCACACAACACACTGTCCCTCAGACAAGAAACACCCCAGACGTACCCAGCAGCTTCAGGTACTCCTCCTCAACCTCCTGTTCCCAGGAACTGCCCGAGCTTGAGTTCCCAGGCTTGACAGACGGGCTTCCTCGAGGTGATGCTGCTGCGGCAGCAGGTTCAGAGCCCATGATGTGCTGGACCTGGAGCATTTCTGGTGGGCACTGTTCCTGTGCCTCACTCCAAACTTGGGGTCCTTCATGGCCAGACATTGGCTGGAAATCTTTGCAGGCTGCCCGGTGAGACGTCAACATTTGCACCTCAAGTCAAACAGAGCAAAGCAGTCAGACACTACAGCTTGTCCCTGTCAGCCAGGAGTCATCGACTGGGAGGAAAGGCAAAGAACAGATTGACAGGGGATACAACAGCTTGTTTCAATCCTCCATCTGGGTCACCAGGTTCCACTGTAAAAACACCCCAAGAAAAAAGGAGAGCAGGAACAGGCCAGCAGGAATCAATTTGGATGACTGCTGGCCAAAAGGCCAAAGGACAAGTTTCACTGTCCAGGGCAGCAGTTGAGATTCAGCACACCAGGAAATGTCCTTCAGAGTGACTTTGATACACACTACAGCAGGATGGCACTCAGAGGCATGGCCCCATTCCCTGCTGCTCTGCACTGGGAAGGCAAGAAGGGCAGAAACCCCCAGATTGGTGACTGCAGTGGCTGCATCCCTCTTTCACTCACTTGGTTTTGCAGAGACTGACGGAAGCGATTAAGTTTCTCTCTGATGATTTTCATTTCTTCCTCCAGCCTCTTATGCCTTGCCTTGAGCATACTGTGAGCTATCTGAAGCTCTGCATCCAGCTGTTCTTTCATGTTCTCCAACAAACAAAAGAGAGGATGTTTCATGAGTGGAGTGGCTGCCACTCTTTCACTCACCTGCTTTGTTGATCGCCCCTCTGCTGATGGAGATTCTCCTTTTCAATTCTTCCCATGTCCTCCTTGTTCTTTCTCTTCACTGCCATGATGGCACTCTGAGCTTCGGGCAGCTCTGCTTGTTGCTCTGCCTTGATGTTCTGGACACACAAATGCAGAGCAAGTGACTGGGAGCTGCCATCAGGCTCAGCTTTTTTCCTCTTGCAGCCTCAAAATCACATTTATTCAGCCATTTCTTTCTGCTTCCCTCCCCGCATCTGCCTCCATTGCAAACCTCCCGTCCCAGGGCTGATCTCTGCAGATTCCAAGGCTCTGTCCTTTCAGTGCCTGTGGGACTTCCTGGCCTTCTCAGTCCCAAGAGCTCTGGTTGATGCCCCTCTTCCTGCCCTTCCCTCTGTCACCTGGCCAGTCACGCTTACCTGGCCATTCTCCTGTGGCTCTTCCACCTGCTGCCTGAGCTGCTCTTCCTGCTCTCGGCCAGGGAACAGCTCTCCCTGAATCTGGCATGGCATCTCAGGTAAGGCAGTGTGCTCCTGCTCTTTCTCTAGAAGCACCTGCACAGAAAGCAAGAGAAGAGGGGTTTCAACTTCCCATACTCCCTTTGTGGGCCAAGACTCAAAGACTGCTGGGCTCACACGTTCCCAAAGCACTGTGCTGCTGCTCCCCTGGGTCATTCTCTGCCCAAGGGGAGGCACAGATTCCAAAGTGACCCTGGCCCTACAATCAGGGGCCATCTGGGACTGAAGCTCCAACAGCCTCTCAGGCAGCTGACAGGGAAGGTGTGGCATTTCTCAAGGGTCTGGTGAGGGCCTCCCTCTGCTTCTGCCATGTCCTGTTTGTCTTTCAGTAGTGACTGACACCCCGCCCTGTCCCACAGCTCCATCCTGGCTCTGCAGGTGGCTTCCTGGGTGAGCCCACTCCTTGTGAGAGGCACTTCTGGAGTTCACGTTCTCTTCAGGCCTGCACCAGCATTCCTCCTTCCTGACATCCACACTCTTGTTAGAAAACCTGGTCATCCAGGAGATAAGGATGCGTGCAAAGATCTCTGATGGAGGTCACAGAGCCTCTATGGCCACCCCAGTATGTGGAGGAGGACCAAGGTGTTTCTTCTCCCTCTTTTGTCAACTGAGAATTCTGACCAGCAGAAACAGAGACTCTCCTAAGGCCCCATTAATGAATGCACTTACACAGCCCTGGGGATGCCAGCCAAGGAAACCATGTGTCATGTATGGCATGGCATGTATGACCAGAGTCACCAAACACCACCTAAACATGGAATTGTTCCACCTCTCTAGGAGAGGCGGAAGTTCAAAGAATTAACTGGAGACTGCAGGGCACAAGAGGCTGGAGGAGGAAAACAGCACTGAGGGTAAAAAAAACACCATCTCTGGAGGGGGAAACATCTCTGCCTGCTCAGAATCGGTCAGGGGAACTTGTCTCTAATCCTCTCCTGAAAGGGATGCTTTAGGTGACCTTTGCACCTCCAATGGCCTTGGACCAGAGCCACAAAGATTCAATTATGTAAAATAGATAGATAGATAGATAGATAGATAGATAGATAGATAGAT
This sequence comes from Emberiza elegans, assembly GCA_024865655.1. NCBI lineage: Eukaryota > Metazoa > Chordata > Aves > Passeriformes > Fringillidae > Emberiza > Emberiza elegans. The sequence goes on from JALJVW010001849.1 coordinate 27,793, forward strand.
AGATAGATAGATAGATAGATAGATAGATAGATAGATAGACAGATCTTATTACTGAAATCTCCCTTTACTGTCCTCTCTGTTGCTACAGACATCAAAACTTGGTAGCCAGTGCCCCCCTCAGCTACAATCCTGAGATTGCTCTCCTGTTGCTTCAATAAACCACACGCTTGGGGAATCTGGAGCGTGTAGGTCTTTATGGAAAGGGATCAGAGCCAGAGCATTGCCCTGGGAACTGCACTCTTTGTGCATCTGTGCTTGGGCAAGTTCTTCTCTTGGACTCAACCACGCTGATGGTGCTGAAGTGGCTGGAATCAGAAATGCAGCCCAGCCCCTCCCAGCTCCTGTGATCTCTGAGCAGCAGCTGGAATACAAAGCATTGATTTCCTGCTCACTTCCCAAACACAACACACGCTGATTGCCTGGGCTGCAGAAACTGACAGGCATTGTTAAGCTCAAAATGATCTGTAAGGCCATATGGGCTGGCCTAGAACCACAAAAGCTCCTTCTGCATCAATGTCCCTGCACCAAATGATGAGTTTTCATGCAAAAATACTGCATTCCCCAGAAGTGACACCTTGGAATAAAAACTTCGAGCAGAACGAGTCCCAGTACTGTATAAGGGCAGGAAATGATTGTGAAAAGAACCTTAGTTGGGAGAAAAAGAAAATGAATAAGCCTCCTCCTCCAAGTAAAGCAAAAAATAACAATAAAAAAGGGAGGGAAAGTCAAGTCCAAAAGTGGCTAAATATTTGAATGCACTGAGGAGATTCTCAAGATCCCTCAAGAGCCTCCCATTGTGCAGGCTAAAGCTCCCTCAGCACCTCCTCACTGGCCTTGTGCTGCACCCCCTTGCCCAGCTGCCCTGTCCTTCTGTGCACACGCTGCAGCCCCTCCATGACTTTCTGCTTCCCAGGGCCCACAGCTGCACACAGCACTCCAGCTGTGGCGCAGCGCTGCCCAGCACAGGGCCACGCTCACTGCCCTGCTCCTGCTGCCCCACTGCTGCTGGCACAGGCCACCGTGCCCTTGGCCTTCTTGGCCACCTGGCCACTCGCTGCCTCATCTTCAGCTGCTCAAGGCCGCCAGCCCTGCGTCCTTTTGGCCCACGCAGCTCCCCAGCCACAAAGGTGCCCATTTCTCTTCAGATACAGCAGGCACCATTGCAAGGTGGCCTTCCTGTTCTATAAC
>JALJVW010001850.1:0-18425 GCA_024865655.1 Emberiza elegans
CTTTGTGTTCCCTTTGGGATGGCAGTGGAAGTGCCTGAGTTCTCCTAAGGTACATTCAGAGGTTCTCCCCCTTCATGGCTTGATTTGAGCGTCTTCAAACTCACGCCAATGATGGGTTTGAGGAAAGTGACGAAAACACCAAACTAAATGTGCAAGGTGGCTTCTTTGAATGACATTTATTCCTTTGAAATATCTGCAGCAAGTGGTCTGAAACTGCTTTCTGAGGCAGCTCCTTGGGATGGGCTGTGAGGGGCTGAGGGCTGGCCTGAGCCCGGTGCTGTGTCCCACTGGGAGCAGCCCCACAGCCTCACCTGCAGAGCAGGCACTGCCAGAGGCCCTGGAGATCTCACCTGCCCTGCAGCCACCTTTGTAAAGGTGCTGCAAACATCAGCTGGTGCTGACTTTCCCCTTGGACCCCTTGGTTTAGTTACTGTGGGGAATTTCTTTCCTGAAGCCCGTGGGATTTCCCCCAGCCAGCTGTGATGGGGATGCTCGGGGGGTGTGGGGCTCTGGGGGCAGCTGCCCGGGCAGGGGGGGCTGAGCTCAGGGCCCTGTGGGGCCCATGGCCCCAGCAGCAGCAGCAGCAGCAGCAGCAGCAGCCACAGGGCCCAAAGCCCCGTGCCCCCTGCCCAGCACAGGCTGCCCTGTCCCTGCAGCTGTCACCCGAGTGGGGCCCAGGGGCCAGTGGCCGCTGCCAGCAGCAGGAATGCGGGCAGGGGTGAGGATGGCCTGGCTTGGCTTTTGTCTCTTGAACAATGCGGGCTCAGGGCAGTGCAGAGCAGGCTGGGAAGCAGAGGCCGGAGCCATTGGAGGCTGCAAGCCTTAAACATCAGCCCCTGCAGCAGCCCAGATCCAGGTGCCCCAGCTGCCAAGGCTGTGGTGGCCTTCAGGCGTGCAGGTGGATTTTGCATGGCTGTGGCCTGATGCTGGCTCTGGGCCCAGGGTCCCTGTGGCTCCAGCAGGAAGGGTGGCTGAAGGTTTGCTGCCTGCTTTGGTGGCATGGCTGCAGGGGCCAGTGCTGTGAGAGCGCCCTGTGTGAGAGCTGGTGACAGCTGAGCTCTTGGGGACAGCGCTGTGCCCCAGGCCAGGAAGGGCAGCAGTGCCCAGTGCCAGGAGTGGTGTCAGTGGGAGCCCCTGAGCACAGGGACCCCCAGCCCCGGGGTGGCTGTGCCAGCACCCCCAGGGACCCCCAGCCCTGGGAACTTGGAACAAGTGGAACCCAGGTGTGTGCAAAGGCTGCCTGTGCCCAAAGGAATGGCAAGGGAAGTCAGGTTTTAAAAAGAAACAGTATTTATTTGCCAAAGATCGGCACAAGCATGGATTTACAGAACACGTTTCATTATAACAATGCTTTTAACAGTAACAACAATAACAATGTACAGAACATATTTACATGGGATCCAATGGACTAACAATCTTCAAAACGTATTTACAGAAAACTTCAAAAATAATGAACATATTTACAGAAAACTTCTAAATTTCAAACTTATTTACAAAAGGGTTGGATCTGTGCCATCATCTGCATCAGTCCTGGAAGAAAGGAAGAAGCAGAGCTGCACTCAGCTGGCAGCACTGGGCCCAGCAGGGCTGGGTGCTGGGCCCCAGGGGCTGGGACGGGGCTGGCAGGGCTGGCGTGGCCCCAGGCAAGCGCAGGGCAGGCCGGGGCTGGTGCTTGTGCCACCACAATCCAGGCCCCCTGCGGGCACCGTGTCCCTGAGCGGGGCCATCCAGCCCAGCCCCAGCCTGGCCTCAGGGGACCCACTGTGTCTGTGGGCAGGGCGTGGGAAGCATCTGCCTGTCTTACTTGTGGGGCTCCATCTTCATCCAAGGACCATGGGCTCCTCCTCATCCTCCTCATCAACCTCCATATCCTCGATGTCATCCTCCTCATCCACCTCCATCTCCTCGATGTTCTCCAACAGGGGAGGACTTCCATGTCCTCAACAGGGGGGTCTTCCTCGTCCACCTCCATCATCTCTTCCCTCTCCAGCTCCATGTCCACTTCCATGTCCTCCACAGTGTCTCTGGCAGTCTGCAAGGGGCAGCACAATCTCCCAGTGTGCTTCCTGTCCCACACCATCCATTCCCACATGGCTGCAGCCTGCCCAAGCCGGGTGCCCCCTGCCTGGAATGGCACTGTACCTCGACTGGCACAGCAGTGCACATCCTGCTGGGATTGGCGCTCCAGAGCCGGCGGCAGGAAAAGCCCAGGCAGCAGCAACAGCTCAGCACTGTGGGTCAGATCGCAGAGCGAGCAGCAACTGACCCTGGGCAGCCGGTGAAGTGTCTGCTCTGCTCGTTTCTAGGCCCTGGACGTTCCACCTGGAACCCTCTGGGAGCTGTGATGTCACTGAAATTTCAGGGCCTCTCTGCAGTGGGAGATGGGGATGGCAGAATGATCAAATCCTTGAATGGTTTGGCTTGGAAGGGACCCTAAATATCATCTGGTTCCACGCTGAGCAACCTCCCAGCACAGCAGGTGGCTGCGGCCTCTGTCCCAGCTGGCCTTGGATGTTCGTGGGCATGGGGCATCCACTGCCTCTCTGCACTGGTCCCTGTGTCAGGGACAAACACCCTGATGTAAAGAACTTCTTCCCATCATCAAATCTCTTCCAGCTCTTGCAGTTTGGTCCCATTCCTCTGTGTCCTGTCACTACAGTTCCTGACAAAGTGTCCTCTCCCACTTTCCTGTGGGTCAGGCTGTTCCTGCAGGGTCACACGTGTGGCTGAACCTGCAGACAGGAGAGAGAGAAGCCAAGCTCCCAGTCAGAGACAATGGGGAAAGTGGCATGAGAGATGAGAGAAGAGGGAAAAAGTAGAGACATGCAAGGCTTTGGGTTGTGTGGGCTGCAGGACTCATGCCTTTTATTAGAGGCCGGGTTCCCTGGTGCACTCAGTTCCTGTGTTGCAGCCTGCCCACAGCCAGCCTCTGTGAGCAACCTGCTCTCCCAGAGCGGGGAGCACACTTTCTTAAACTGCTGGTGAACGAGGCAAAAGAGGGATCTTTGTGTGGAACTGCAAACACTGTGGATTGCGCTGAAGAGGGTCCAGGGAGGGAGGCAAAATGGGGCTGGGGACACAGGGTTTTGTATGGGGGGAGAAAGCAGGGGAGCATTGCAGTAATCCAGGACCAATAGCAGACAAGAGAGGGGAGAACATTCTAGGGGGAGTGCATATAAGGAAAATACAGCAGTTGAACTGGGTGGTACCACCAAAACATGCTGCATTCACCATGAGCCAGCAAATGCCCATGGGTGACACCCTTGCATTCTGAGGGACGTCTCTCTTTTACCATGGTCACTTTGCCCTGAGGTATTACAGTTCCAGTGGTAGGCCCCTGGGCCCCACATCTCCCCCTTTTTGTTGTCTATAAAGAAGACTTCTGCCATAGAGTTTTGCAGGCATTTTCCAAAAATGGATAAAATAACCAACACAATGTGTACGATAAAGAAAGTCTACAACACAGTCTTAACTAAAGATGAAAGCCAGCCTTTCATCCCCCATGTTTGAAAAGTCCAGTGAACCAGTCGTTGTTGCCTTCCATCTGGATCTTGTTTCCTCGATCTTTTAGCAGCTGGATGCTCTGGTATACAGACTCACTCTGTGACAACAGGTTGAAAAAACACATGCCTTCAAATGCCTGACAGCCATGGCCATGGACAAGAAATTGTGGCTTGTCTGTGGAAGCACCCAGCTGAAGGCATGTGGCTCCGTGAGGAGCATCCAGATTCCTGCTGCAGTGGCAACAAACGGCAGCATCCTCTGACTTTAGCTAATTTAGTATCTGGAGGCTTTGGTGGCCTAAGAGTTAACAGATAAAGAGATTAGAAGGTGAAACTTAACTTCTGGTCCCACTAAACTTTCTGATCTGTATGCCAAGGGTGTGAAAACAGCCTCTTAGAAGAATCAAATATCAATGCTAAAATATAGTTTTTACAAATGTTAAGTCATATATCTTGGTTAGTGGTGTCTGAGCTATCTTGATCTGAATGTGTGTGGTCAGCGCTGCTTAGAAGATCTTCTTCTGTCCTTCTCCTTCTTCTTTTCCTGGCTGCAGCTGTCTCTCTTAGGCTTTCATTTTGTTCTTCCGATGGTGGCTCTGGTGTTTGCCTCACCGTTTCCAGAAACAGTTTTTATGTTTTTTGCTGGGATCCATCTCTGCCCTGCTGCTGTAGAGGCACAAGCATCTTCTCTTCCCCAAGTAATTAATGGGAAAGGGCCCATATTTTGTTTAGATTCAGGGTCTTTGATCAACACAGGTGGCTTTTCTTTTAATTGGGCTGCAGTTGAATTAGTAAAATGCCCTGATGACTGGGGAGTTGGCTCCATAAATGAGCTGTTCAAAAAGTTGAACACAGAAAGAGCCTTGGCCAGTCTTTCCCAATGGGAGATAATATCTGGACTCACCCTCTCGGTAGATCAAGGATCCTTTTGATGGAACAGTGAGCCCTCTCGGCTCTGAACTGTCCTGTGGCAGAGTCTGGAATGCCTGTGACATGTTTTCTACTCCACTGGACAGAAACTTGTTGGAATCAGTGTGAGGTATAAGCAGGAGCATTATCAGTTTTAATTTCCTGGGGAACTGCTAAGGTGAAAAAACCAAAAAGTAATGTTTTAATGTATCTTTTGTTTTTTCACCAGCAAGAGCAGAGGCCAAAATGGGAGGGTCAAAGCATAGAGCCTGGACAGTTATCTCCTGCAAAGATGTCAAGGCGACTACCTCAGGTGGTATAGTGAGTCTCTCCATCCCTTCCCTGGTGTTGGTTAAAATCAAAATGTCTCTGGGCCGTTCTTCAGGCCCCTATTTTCCTGTTGGAATATGGTGAACATAAATATAGTTGATTGGACTTGAAATGGCACTTACCAGCTGCCTTTGGGTTCCAGGGCAGAGCTGTCTTCTGTCGAGTTCTTCTGCAGCTATCGAGCTGTCCCGATGGATCTGAGAGGATCACTGTGCTGGTTCTCCATGGGGTTTGGCAGAGTAGGGTGGAACAGCCTTGCATTTGGTGTCATCGTGCAGGGTCTTTCCGTGTCTGTGTGGGGTTTCCTGCAGGCCACTGGTTTTGCTGGTGTTGGAAACCGTGTGGATGAGGGGGGCAGTGAGGACAGTGCCTGTGACACCAAGATGGTCCCTGGTAATAGCCTTAATTTTTACAATTCTGTTGAAAATGGCCCATCTCTCCACATTTCATGCAAGGTCATTTTCATGTGTATGTCAGGGAATAACTTGGGAGGCTACTAGCACCTCTACTACACCCTGACTGATAGCCTTAGCTAGGCTGGCATCATGGTGTAAGGATGCCCTAAGGGTGCATGTCTCGACCATTTGTGAAATGGTAGGTTTTGGGATGAGAGGTAGAGAGGGTAAAATGTCTTTACAGGTGTTGCTAGCATTTGTTTTAACAAGTTTAGGAAGCAGTACCTGCCTGACTTTTGGATGATGTTCAACGTGCTTCTCTATTTCTTGTGTAAGGTGGTCAATAAATTTTATAAAGGATTCCCCATGTCTCTGCAGAAGGTCTGTGAAATCTAGAGTAGGTGTGTTATTCCACTGGATTGTCACTGCATGAGAGCTGTCTTTGCAGCACCTTTTTATCTCTTCTAACACAGATTGGGGAAGGTGTCTTGCTTGATTCTCAGCTTTAGTGAAATCTTCCTGCCTGGCTAGATGGTCTAGTGTTAGGTGTGCCCGCCTGTCTTCTCTAGCATAGTCTTTTAATAGTTGTTGTATTAATTTTTTCCCCATTCCTTCCCACAGAATAAATTCAGTAGGAGAAAGTAGGATGTGCATAAAATGGTGCAGATTGTGAGGCACCATAACATGTGCAGCGAAGATGGCATTTAACAAATTATTAAAAATGGCAAGCCACTCCCATGGTCTTTCGCTGCTTTACAAAGGTCTTTCATTGCCCCCGTGCGTGACAGTTTCCCATCGGGGGGCTTGGCCCCCTCTGGTACTGCAGTGGTGCTGCTTGTATTTTAGCTACCAATTCCCAGTCCCCTCCTCAGCTGCCAGCTTCCGCATGCTCTGCCAAGAATCCTCAGGCTCATCCTCAAGGTAGGATGAACCTTCCCTCTCCTCTCAGAAGAGGGAACTTGGTCCTTTGCAGAGGAGCAGGGCCTTTGGGTGACTGGCAAGGCCCGGCGCCTGTGGGCCTTTGGCAGCCAAGATGGCTGCCTTTGCGGTTACCGCCCTCACACTTCCGGCTCTGACAGTGTGGGATCCGCAGGGGCTGAGTTGGAGGGGTAGGGCCAGCGGGAGCAGGCACGGAAGCGCTGGATCCTGACGCAGGGGTGGTACCTGATACAGAGGCAGGACCCAACACATGGGGAAGACCCGATGAGAGAGCCGGGGGTGGGAGGGAGCTTGACATTGACGTCCCCTCCCCAGAAGATGGACTCCATTTGTGAGCTCTCAGAGGGGGATACTGGGAGGAGAGGTCCTGGAGAATGGGTTAGGGTAGAATCCAGGCCTGTGTGATCAGTACAGACGTGGGCAGGGGGTAGAGAAGGAGGGGAGATGGCAGACAGCAGGTGGCTCGTCTGTGCTTTACAGCAGTTTCTGTCTCTCATCCTAATCTTGGCGTCAGTGGGTTCAGGAATGCGGAAAGCAGAGCACAGAAACTGGGGTTGAATATTAGAACTTTGAACCCTAGAGAAAACTCCATAAATCATATGAAAAATTGGGTAAAATTTTGTGACTCTCATCACTCCCTGAGTTTGCAAAAGATAGTCCCTTCCCTAACTGAGTCCCAGAATGCTACATGATGAAGGAAATTATCAGAAATGTCTGGGACCTCCTTAAACAGCCAATGAACAAAAGGCTTCCAACTTCCCTTAGTAAAAGTCTCCCCTCTGAAAGGAGAACCTCCCTAACTCGAACATATATGTCCCTCTCAGCTGTGGGTCATTTGTTACCCATGGCTGCCCCTGATGTAAAGGCTCACTCACCCACAGGACTAAGAAATCACCCAAGGATCCTGCACTCCAGGCAGCTGTCCCCCAAACTCACTGCTCTGGCAGCTCTGGATGCAGGTGTTTCAAAATGTCCCGTGGGCTTCACCAGCTGAGCCGGCCCTCTTGCTGCTGGAGGCGGCCGACGCTCCCTTCAGCAAGCCCTGATAAAACTCTGGTCCCACTCCAGGGCGGTGGCTGACCTGAGGCGTCTGCTGTCCGGTGACGGTGGAACAGCCGGATGGTCACTGGAGTCGCTCTCAGGGAATTCTCAAAGAAGGTCCCTGTTTGGGCACCCCTTGTTGTGACGTGTAAAAAGCCAGCCTCTGTGAGAGACCTGCACTTCCAGAGCTGGGAGCAGGCTTCCTTGAATGGCTGATGGATGAGGGAAGAGAGGGGTGTTTGTGTGGAACTCCAAACACTGTAGATTGGGCTGAAGAGGGTCCTGGGACAGAGACAAAATGGGGCTGGAGAAAGAGAGTTTTATGTGGAGAAGAAAGGGTCTTATATGCAGTAACCCAGGAACCATAGGGCACAAGAGAGGGAAGAACAACCTAGGGGGGACACAAGGAAAGAAAGAAGTTCATGATACCGAGAAACACTTTTGAATCACCATGAGCCCGCAAATGCCCATGGGCAAGATCATTTAATTTAGAGGAGTGCTTCACTTTAATTCATCATCTTTGTCATGAGGTATGAGAGTTCCAGTGGTATGCCACTGGGTCTCCTAAAGACTGTGTCTTCCTCATCTTCATTGCTGGGTGAGGAGCTCAGCAGTGCTGAAAGCAGAGGCCTGTCCTTTGTGTTCCCTTTGGGATGGCAGTGGAAGTGCCCTGAGTGCACATTCAGAGGCCCCTTCATGGCTTCTCACGCCACGACACCAAAACGAAATGTGCAAGGTGGCTTCTTTGAATGACATTTATTCCTTTGAAATATCTGCAGCAAGTGGTCTGAAACTGCTTTCTGAGCCTGCTCCTTGGGATGGGCTGTGAGGGGCTGAGGGCTGGCCTGAGCCCGGTGCTGTGTCCCACTGGGAGCAGCCCCACAGCCTCAGCTGCAGAGCAGGCACTGCCAGAGGCCCTGGAGATCTCACCTGCCCTGCACCCACCTTTGTAAAGGTGCTGTAAACATCAGCTGGTGCTGACTTTCCCCTTGGACCCCTTGGTTTAGTTACTGTGGGGAATTTCTTTCCTGAAGCCCGTGGGATTTCCCCAGCCAGCTGTGATGGGGATGCTCGGGGGGGTGTGGGGCTCTGGGGGCAGCTGCCCGGGCAGGGGCTGAGCTCAGGGCCCTGTGGGGCCCATGGCCCCCCAGCAGCAGCAGCAGCAGCAGCAGCAGCAGCCACAGGGCCCAAAGCCCGTGCCCCCCCTGCCCAGCACAGGCTGCCCTGTCCCTGCAGCTGTCACCCGAGTGGGGCCCAGGGGCCAGTGGCCGCTGCCAGCAGCAGGAATGCGGGCAGGGTGAGGATGGCCTGGCTTGGCTTTTGTCTCTTGAACAATGCGGGCTCAGGGCAGTGCAGAGCAGGCTGGGAAGCAGAGGCCGGAGCCATTGGAGGCTGCAAGCCTTAAACATCAGCGCCTGCAGCAGCCCAGATCCAGGTGGCCCAGCTGCCAAGGCTGTGGTGGCCTTCAGAGCGTGCAGGTGGATTTTGCATGGCTGTGGCCTGATGCTGGTTCTGGGCCCAGGAGTCCCTGTGGCTCCAGCAGGAAGGGTGGCTGAAGGTTTGCTGCCTGCTTTGGTGGCATGGCTGCAGGGGCCAGTGCTGTGAGAGCGCCCTGTGTGAGAGCTGGTGACAGCTGAGCTCTTGGGGACAGCGCTGTGCCCCAGGCCAGGAAGGGCAGCAGTGCCCAGTGCCAGGAGTGGTGTCAGTGGGAGCCCCTGTGCACAGGGACCCCCAGCCCTGGTGTGGCTGTGCCAGCACCCCCAGGGACCCCAGCCCTGGGAACTTGGAACAAGTGGAACCCAGGTGTGTGCAAAGGCTGCCTGTGCCCAAAGGAATGGCAAGGGAAGTCAGGTTTTAAAAAGAAACAGTATTTATTTGCCAAAGATCAGCAAAAGCATGGATTTACAGAAAATGTTTCATTATAACAATCCTTATATAACAACAACAACAATGTACAGAACATCTTTAAATGGGATCCAATGGACTAACAATCTTCAAAACGTATTTACAGAAAACTTCTAACCTAATGAACATATTTACAAAAACTTCTAAACTTCAAACATATTTACAAAGGGGCTTGGATCTGTGCCATCATCTGGATCAGTCCTGGAAGAAAGGAAGAAGCAGAGCTGCAATCAGCTGGCAGCACTGGGCCCAGCAGGGCTGGGTGCTGGGCCCCAGGGGCTGGGGGAGGGCTGGCAGGGCTGGCGTGGCCCCAGGCAAGCGCAGGGCAGGCCGGGGCTGGTGCTTGTGCCACCCCAATCCAGGCCCCTGCGGGCACCCGTGTCCCTGAGCGGGGCCATCCAGCCCAGCCCCAGCCTGGCCTCAGGGGACCCACTGTGTCTGTGGGCAGGGCGTGGAAGCATCTGCCTGTCTTACTTGTGGGGCTGCACCTTCATCCAAGGACCATGGGCTCCTCCTCATCCTCCTCATCCACCTCCATATCCTCGATGCCATCGTCCTGATCCACCTCCATGTCCTCGATGTTCTCCTCCTCCTCCACTTCCATGTCCTCAACAGGGGAGGACATGGAAGCAGAGGGGAGTCCACCTCCATCATTTTCCCTTCTTCATTCAGCCCATGGTCCACTTCCATTGCCTCCACATTGTCTCTGGCTGTCTGCAAGGGGCAGCACAATCTCCCAGTGGGCTTCCTGTCCCACACCATCCATTCCCACATGGCTGCAGCCTGCCCAAGCAGGGTGCCCCCTGCCTGGAATGGCACTGTACCTCCATTGGCACAGCAGTGCACATCCTGCTGGGATTGGCGCTCCAGAGCAGGCGGCAGGAAAAGCCCAGGCAGCAGCAGCAGCTCAGCACTGTGGGTCAGAGCACAGAGTGAGCAGCAACTGACCCTGGGCAGCTGGTGAAGTGTCTGCTCTGCTCGTTTCCAGGCCCTGGACGTTCCACCTGAACCCTCTGGGAGCTGTGATGTCACTGAAATTTCAGGGCCCCTCTGCAGTGGGGGATGGGGATGGCAGAATGATCAAATCCTTGAGTGGTTTGGCTTGGAAGGGACCCTAAAGATGATCTGGTTCCACGCTGAGCAACCTCCCAGCACAGCAGGTTGCTGCGGCCCCTGTCCCACCTGGCCTTGGATGTTCCTGGGGATGGGGCATCCACAGGCTCTCTGCACTGGTCCCTGTGTCAGGGACAAGTACCCTGACAGTAAAGAACTTCTTCCCATCATCAAATCTCTTCCGACTCTTGCAGTTTGATCCCATTCCTCTGTGTCCTGTCACTGACGTTCCTGACAAAGAGAACTGTACACTTCCCTGTGGGTCAGGCTGTTCCTGCAGGGTCACACGTGTGACTGAACCTGCAGACAGGAGAGAGAGAAGCCAAGCTCCCAGTCCGAGACAATGGGGAAAGTGGCATGGGAGATGAGAGAAGAGGGAAAAAGTAGAGACATGCAAGGCTTTGGGTTGGATGGGCTGCAGGATTCATGCCTTTTATTAGAGGCCAGGTTCCCTGGTGCACACAATTCCTGCGTCTTCCTGAGACTTCATTGCTGGCTGAGGAGCTCAGCGGTGCTGAAAGCAGAGGCCTGTCCTTTGTGTTCCCTTTGGGATGGCAGTGGAAGGGGTCCTGAGTGCACATTCAGAGGCCCCTTCATGGCATTTCATGCAACGACACCAAAACTGCTTCCACAGAGCCTGTGGAGTTCTCACAGAGTCTTTTTGGGGTGTCCTTGATTTGTGGTGTTTGGAGTGGGATGGTTCTCCCTAAGGTTTTTAGGCCGAGATGCTTGCAGGGGGCCGTCTTTTGGACTTTATCTGCTGCAATCTCAAAACCTTTCTCCTGTACCGCAGGGATGACATCTGGTACTGCAACGTCCAAAATGATTTGAGCGTCTGCACAAACTAATGTGACCTTAGCTAGGCTGGCATCATGGTGTAGGGATGCCCTAATGGTGCATGCCTGGGCCATTTGTGCAATGATGGGTTTTGGGGAAAGTGACATGAGGGATGAGAGAATAAGGAAAAAGTAGAGACATGCAAGGCATTGGGTTGGGTGGCCTGTGGGATTCATGCCTTTTTATGAGAGGCCAGGTTTGCTGGTGCGCTCAATTCCTGCATCTTCCTGAGATTTCATTGCTGGGTGAGGAGCTCAGCAGTGCTGGAAAGCAGAGGCCTGTCCTTTGTGTTCCCTTTGGGATGGCAGTGGAAGTGCCCTGAGTGCACATTCAGAGGCCCCTTCATGGCTTCTCACGCCACGACACCAAAACGAAATGTGCAAGGTGGCTTCTTTGAATGACATTTATTCCTTTGAAATCTCTGCAGCAAGTGGTCTGAAACTGCTTTCTGAGGCAGCTCCTTGGGATGGGCTGTGAGGGGCTGAGGGCTGGCCTGAGCCCGGTGCTGTGTCCCACTGGGAGCAGCCCCACAGCCTCACCTGCAGAGCAGGCACTGCCAGAGGCCCTGGAGATCTCACCTGCCCTGCACCCACCTTTTAAAGGTGCTGCAAACATCAGCTGGTGCTGACTTTTCCCTTGGAGCCCTTGGTTTAGTTAATTAATGGGGAATTTCTTTGCTGCTGAAGATGCGTGTCTTTTCCCCAGCCAGCTGTGATGGGGATGCTTGGGAGTGTGGGGCTCTGGGGGCAGCTGCCCGGGCAGGGGCTGAGCTCAGGGCCCTGTTGGGCCCATGGCCCCCAGCAGCAGCAGCAGCAGCAGCAGCCTCAGGGCATGGAACAGGGCCCAAAGCCCAAATGCCCCCCCTGCCCAGCACAGGCTGCCCTGTCCCTGCAGCTGTCACCCGAGTGGGGCCCAGGGGCCAGTATCAGTTTTGCCAGCAGCAGGAATGCGGGCAGGGTGAGGATGGCCTGGCTTGTTTTTTTGTCTCTTTTGAACAATGCGGGCTCAGGGCAGTGCAGAGCAGGCTCAAAGCAGAGGCCTGGAGCCATTGGAGGCTGCAAGCCTTAAACATCAGTGCCTGCAGCAGCCCAGATCCAGGTGCCCCAGCTGTCAAGGCTGTGGTGGCCTTCAGTTCTGCAGGTGGATTTTGCATGGCTGTGGCCTGATGCGGCTCTGGGCCCAGGAGTCCCTGTGGCTCCAGCAGGAAGGGTGGCTGAAGGTTTGCTGCCTGCTTTGGTGGCATGGCTGCAGGGGCCAGTGCTGTGAGAGCACCCTGTGTGAGAGCTGGTGACAGCTGAGCTCCTGGGGACAGCGCTGTGCCCCAGGCCAGGAAGGGCAGCAGTGCCCAGTGTGCCAGGAGTGGTGTCAGTGGGAGCCCCTGTGCACAGGGACCCCAGCCCCTGGGGTGGCTGGTGCCAGCACCCTCAGGGACCCCCAGCCCTGGGAACCCAGAACAAGTGGAACCCACAAGTGTGCAAAGGCTGCCTGTGCCCAAAGGAATGGCAAGGGAAGTCAGGTTTTAAAAGAAACAGTATTTATTTTGTGAAGATCGGCAAAAGCATGGATTTACAGAAAATGTTTCATTATAACAATGCTTATAACAGTAACTGGCAACAACAATGTACAGAACATATTTACATGGGATCCGATGGTCTAACAATCTTGAAAACGTATTTACAGAAAACTCCTAACCTACTGAACGTATTTACAAAAACTTTCTAAAGTTTCAAACATATTTACAAAGGTGGCTGGTCTGTGCCATCATCTGGATCAGTCCTGGAAGAAAGGAAGCAGCAGAGCTGCACTCAGCTGGCAGCACTGGGCCCAGCAGGGGCTGGGTGCTGGGCCCCAGGGGCTGGGACAGGGCTGGCAGGGCTGGCGTGGCCCCAGGCAAGCGCAGGGCAGGAAGGGGCTGGTGCTTGTGCCACCCCAATCCAGGCCCCCCTGTGGGCACACCGTGTCCCTGAGCGGGGCCATCCAGCCCAGCCCCAGCCTGGCCTCAGGGGACCCACTGTGTCTGTGGGCAGGGCGTGGGCAGCATCTGCCTGTCTTACCTGTGGGGCTGCACCTTGCCAAGGACCATGGGCTCCTCCTCATCCTCCTCATCCACCTCCATATCCTCGATGTCATCCTCCTGATCCACCTCCATCTCCTCGAAAGTTCTCCTCCTCATCCACTTCCATGTCCTCAACAGGGAGGACATGGAAGCAGAGGGGAGTCCACCTCCATCATTTCTTCTTCATTCAGCCCATGGTCCACTTCCATTGCCTCCACAATGTCTCTGTCAGTCTGCAAGGGGCAGCACAACCTCCCAGTGGGCTTCCTGTCCCACACCATCCATTCCCACATGGCTGCAGCCTGCCCAAGCAGGGTGCCCCCTGCCTGGAATGGCACTGTACCTCCATTGGCACAGCAGTGCACATCCTGCTGGGATTGGCGCTCCAGAGCTGGCGGCAGGAAAAGCCCAGGCAGCAGCAACTGCTCAGCACTGTGGGTCAGAGCACAGAGCGAGCAGCAACTGACCCTGGGCAGCCGCTGAAGTGTCTGCTCTGCTGGTTTCCAGGCTCTGGACGTTCCACCTGGAACCCTCTGGGAGCTGTGATGTCACTGAAATTTCAGGGCCCCTGCGCAGTGGGGGATGGGGATGGCAGAATGATCAAATCCTTGAGTGGTTTGGCTTGGAAGGGACCCTAAAGATGATCTGGTTCCACGCTGAGCAACCTCCCAGCACAGCAGGTGGCTGCGGCCCCTGTCCCACCTGGCCGTGGATGTTCCTGGGGATGGGGCATCCACAGGCTCTCTGCACTGGTCCCTGTGTCAGGGACAAGTACCCTGACAGTAAAGAACTTCTTCCCATCATCAAATCTCTTCCGACTCTTGCAGTTTGATCCCATTCCTGTGTCCTGTCACTGCAGTTCCTGTCAAAGAGAACTGTACACTTCCCTGTGGGTCAGGCTGTTCCTGCAGGGTCACACGTGTGGCTGAACCTGCAGACAGGAGAGAGAGAAGCCAAGCTCCCAGTCAGAGACAATGGGGAAAGTGGCATGGGAGATGAGAGAAGAGGAAAAAGTAGAGACATGCAAGGCTTTGGGTTGGATGGGCTTTCAGGATTCATGCCTTTTATTAGAGGCCAGGTTCCCTGGTGCACACAATTCCACCGTCTTCCTGAGACTTCATTGCTGGCTGAGGAGCTCAGCGGTGCCAAAAAGCAGAGGCCTGTCCTTTGTGTTCCCTTTGGGATGGCAGTGGAAGGATCCTGAGTGCACATTCAGAGGCCCCTTCATGGCATTTCATGCAACGACACCAAAACTGCTTCCACAGAGCCTGTGGAGTTCTCACAGAGTCTTTGGGGTGTCCTTTTTGTGGTGTTTGGAGTGGGATGGTTCTCCAAAGAAGGTTTTTAGGCCGAGATGCTTCCAGGGGCCGTCTTTTGGACTTTATCTGCTGCAATCTCAAAACCTTTCTCCTGTACAAACAGGGATGACATCTGGTACTGGGAACGTCCAAAATGATTTGAGCGTCTGCACAAACTAATGTGACCTTAGCTAGGCTGGCATCATGGTGTAGGGATGCCCTAATGGTGCATGCCTGGGCCATTTGTGCAATGATGGGTTTTGGGGAAAGTGACATGAGGGATGAGAGAATAAGGAAAAAGTAGAGACATGCAAGGCATTGGGTTGGGTGGCTTTGTGGGATTCATGCTTTTTATGAGAGGCCAGGTTCCAGTGGTAGGCGCTCAATTCCTGCATCTTCCTCATTTCATTGCTGGGTGAGGAGCTCAGCAGTGCTGAAAGCAGAGGCCTGTCCTTTGTGTTCCCTTTGGGATGGCAGTGGAAGTGCCCTGAGTGCACATTCAGAGGCCCCTTCATGGCTTCTCACGCCACAACACCAAAACGAAATGTGCAAGGTGGCTTCTTTGAATGACATTTATTCCTTTGAAATCTCTGCAGCAAGTGGTCTGAAACTGCTTTTCTGAGGCAGCTCCTTGGGATGGGCTGTGAGGGGCTGAGGGCTGGCCTGAGCCTGGTGCTGTGTCCCACTGGGAGCAGCCCCACAGCCTCACCTGCAGAGCAGGCACTGCCAGAGGCCCTGGAGATCTCACCTGCCCTGCACCCACCTTTGTAAAGGTGCTGCAAACATCAGCTGGTGCTGACTTTCCCCTTGGACCCCTTGGTTTAGTTACTGTGGGGAATTTCTTTGCTGAAGCGCGTGGGATTTCCCCCAGCCAGCTGTGATGGGGATGCTCGGGGGTGTGGGGCTCTGGGGGCAGCTGCCCGGGCAGGGGCTGAGCTCGGGGCCCTGTGGGGCCCATGGCCCCCCAGCAGCAGCAGCAGCAGCAGCAGCAGCCACAGGGCCCAAAGCCCCGTGCCCCCTGCCCAGCACAGGCTGCCCTGTCCCTGCAGCTGTCACCCGAGTGGGGCCCAGGGGCCAGTGGCCGCTGCCAGCAGCAGGAATGCGGGCAGGGTGAGGATGGCCTGGCTTGGCTTTTTGTCTCTTGAACAATGCGGGCTCAGGGCAGTGCAGAGCAGGCTGGGAAGCAGAGGCGGAGCCATTGAGGCTGCAAGCCTTAAACATCAGCCCCTGCAGCAGCCCAGATCCAGGTGCCCCAGCTGCCAAGGCTGTGGTGGCCTTCAGAGCGTGCAGGTGGATTTTGCATGGCTGTGGCCTGATGCTGGTTCTGGGCCCAGGAGTCCCTGTGGCTCCAGCAGGAAGGGTGGCTGAAGGTTTGCTGCCTGCTTTGGTGGCATGGCTGCAGGGGCCAGTGCTGTGAGAGCGCCCTGTGTGAGAGCTGGTGACAGCTGAGCTCTTGGGGACAGCGCTGTGCCCCAGGCCAGGAAGGGCAGCAGTGCCCAGTGCCAGGAGTGGTGTCAGTGGAAGCCCCTGTGCACAGGGACCCCAGCCCTGGTGTGGCTGTGCCAGCACCCCCAGGGACCCCCAGCCCTGGGAACTTGGAACAAGTGGAACCCGCAAGTGTGCAAAGGCTGCCTGTGCCCAAAGGAATGGCAAGGGAAGTCAGGTTTTAAAAAGAAACAGTATTTATTTGCCAAAGATCGGCAAAAGCATGGATTTACAGAAAATGTTTCATTATAACAATCCTTATAAAAATAACAACAACAACAATGTACAGAACATATTTAAATGGGATCCGATGGTCTAACAATCTTCAAAACGTATTTACAGAAAACTCCTAACCTAATGAACATATTTACAAAAACTTCTAAACTAAACTTTCAAAAACATATTTACAAAGGCATTTCAAAGGCTTCGATCTGTGCCATCATCTGGATCAGTCCTGAAGAAAGGAAGCAGCAGAGCTGCACTCAGCTGGGCAGCACTGGGCCCAGCAGGGCTGGGTGCTGGGCCCCAGGGGCTGGGACGGGCTGGCAGGGCTGGCGTGGCCCCAGGCAAGCGCAGGGCAGGCGGGGCTGGTGCTTGTGCCACCCCAATCCAGGCCCCTGTGGGCACCGTGTCCCTGAGCGGGGCCATCCAGCCCAGCCCCAGCCTGGCCTCAGGGGACCCACTGTGTCTGTGGGCAGGGCGTGGGAAGCATCTGCCTGTCTTACTTGTGGGGCTGCACCTTCAGCCAGGACCATGGGCTCCTCCTCATCCTTCTCATCAATCTCCATATCCTCGATGTCATCCTCCTGATCCACCTCCATGTCCTCGATGTTCTCCTCCTCCTCTACTTCCATGTCCTCAACAGGGGAGGACATGGAAGCAGAGGGGAGTCCACCTCCATCATTTCTTCTTCATTCAGCCCATGGTCCACTTCCATTGCCTCCACATTGTCTCTGGCAGTCTGCAAGGGGCAGCACAATCTCCCAGTGGGCTTCCTGTCCCACACCATCCATTCCCACATGGCTGCAGCCTGCCCAAGCAGGGTGCCCCTGCCTGGAATGGCACTGTACCTCCATTGGCACAGCAGTGCACATCCTGCTGGGATTGGCGCCCAGAGCTGGCGGCAGGAAAAGCCCAGGCAGCAGCAACAGCTCAGCACTGTGGGTCAGAGCACAGAGCGAGCAGCAACTGACCCTGGGCAGCCGGTGAAGTGTCTGCTCTGCTCGTTTCAGGCCCTGGACGTTCCACCTGGAACCCTCTGGGAGCTGTGATGTCACTGAAATTTCAGGGCCCCTGCGCAGTGGGGGATGGGGATGGCAGAATGATCAAATCCTTGAGTGGTTTGGCTTGGAAGGGACCCTAAAGATGATCTGGTTCCACGCTGAGCAACCTCCCAGCACAGCAGGTGGCTGCGGCCCCTGTCCCACCTGGCCGTGGATGTTCCTGGGGATGGGGCATCCACAGGCTCTCTGCACTGGTCCCTGTGTCAGGGACAAGTACCCTGACAGTAAAGAACTTCTTCCCATCATCAAATCTCTTCCGACTCTTGCAGTTTGATCCCATTCCTCTGTGTCCTGTCACTGCAGTTCCTGACAAAGAGAACTGTACACTTCCCTGTGGGTCAGGCTGTTCCTGCAGGGTCACACGTGTGGCTGAACCTGCAGACAGGGGAGAGAGAAGCCAAGCTCCCAGTCAGAGACAATGGGAAAGTGGCATGGGAGATGAGAGAAGAGGAAAAAGTAGAGACATGCAAGGCTTTGGGTTGATGGGCTTGCAGGATTCATGCCTTTTATTAGAGGCCAGGTCCCTGGTGCACACAAGTCTTCCTGAGACTTCATTGCTGGCTGAGGGATCAGCGGTGCTGAAAGCAGAGGCCTGTCCTTTGTGTTCCCTTTGGGATGGCAGTGGAAGGATCCTGAGTGCACATTCAGAGGCCCCTTCATGGCATTTCATGCAACGACACCAAAACTGCTTCCACAGAGCCTGTGGAGTTCTCACAGAGCTTTGGGTGTCCTTGATTTGTGGTGTTTGGAGTGGGATGGTTCTCCCTAAGGTTTTTAGGGCGAGATGCTTCCAGGGGGCCGTCTTTTTGGACTTTATCTGCTGCAATCTCAAAACCTTTCTCCTGTACTCACCAGGGATGACATCTGGTACTGCAACGTCCAAAATGATTTGAGCGTCTGCACAAACTAATGTGACCTTAGCTAGGCTGGCATCATGGTGTAGGGATGCCCTAATGGTGCATGCCTGGGCCATTTGTGCAATGATGGGTTTTGGGGAAAGTGACATGAGGGATGAGAGAATAAGGAAAAGTAGAGACATACAAGGCCTGGGCCAGGGTCCTTTTATGAGAGGCCAGGTTTGTGGTGCGCTCCAATTTGCATCTTCCGAGATTTCATTGCTGGGTGAGGAGCTCAGCAGTGCTGAAAGCAGAGGCCTGTCCTTGTGTTCCCTTTGGGATGGCAGTGAGTGCCCTGAGTGCACATTCAGTCACGCCACGCGAAATGTGCAAGGTGGCTTCTTTGGACATTTATTCCTTTGAAATCTCTGGCAAGTGGTCTGAAACTGCTTTCTGAGGCAGCTCCTTAGGAGGGCTGGGTGAGGGGCTGAGGCT
>JALJVW010001854.1:0-25371 GCA_024865655.1 Emberiza elegans
ACCAATATTTGTCATGATTGGGTACTTGGCTACTCCTTGGCTGGCACAGGCACACCAACCAAACAGGTTGCAAACGATTTGTCTGGGCTCAAATTGGTCAAACACATGGTGTCTGAGCCTGCTGACTTGGCTAAAGCAAGGCAAAACATTCATTTTTGGTTGATCTACAGGCCTATATGCATGCAAAAGCAAGCAAGCAAAACCAACAAGCGCCAGTATATCATTTGATCAAGCTCCATGTTCCTGTTCAGCTGGTTTTGGCAAAAGCTTCCCCATCTATTTCAGTTCTCAAGCAAATCTTTTAGCACTTGTTCAGGGACTGGCCAACTATAGGGCACTAAACTGTCCCTCTAACCTTCAATTTTACAAATTTGGATATCTTAGGAATTCTTTTGAACACAATGGACACCACGCTTTTTGCTGAAAGAGCTCTATGATACAAAACCATTGTTCACAGTCCAAAAATCAACATCAAACTCAAGATTTGTAGCTTTCACAGGTTGAACAGGGAACGTCTGGCATGAGCCGTCGCTTCTCCATGTGGCTCACGTCTGCGTGCTCATTTCCCTGCCGGTGGAATTGTCGGTGTGCTCTTGTGTATGAGACGGTTTCACGTCCTTCGTGGGGGACCCACTTAGGTCTGGCACCTGTGCAAATGCAAGCATACCCTTTGCCCCAAGTGATTAGTGGAAATGGTCCTTCAATTTGTCCTAACTCAAGGTTTCTGATCAAAACTGAAGGATTTTCTTTCAATTTTGCCTGTGTGCTGTTTGAAAAGTGCCTAAAATTGGAGGATTAGGTCCTGCAAATGAGCTATTCAAAACATAAAGACATCTAAAGCTTTGCTCAACCTCATCTGGGGTGTTGCTTGGGCCACTCCCCCTTTTGTTGATCTAGAATGGTTTTAGAGTGTGGTGCGTCCTTTCAACAATTGCCTGACCTGTGTGGGAATAGGGAATTCCAAAAGTGTGGTGAACACCCCAGTCCATCAAAAATGTGGCCAATTTTTGAGCTGTGTATGTGGGGCCATTTGTCGGTTTTCACCCGTGGGGGATCAGTTTGGTGAGCTCTGGGCCCAGTGACACTGACAAGGACAAAAGCAAAAGACGAGAGGCGCCTCTCTTCCCGGGACCAAAGTCCCACAGCTTTAATGGAGAACAACCCAGGAGAGAAAGGGAGTGTCCAGGAGAGGAAAGAGGATGTCCAGGGGAGGAAAGAGAGCGTCCACCTCGTGGCAGGAGATTTTAAACCCTGGGGGGGGGCAGTAGAAAGGAACTACCATAGTTCAACATAATAAATCACCACACTGTAGTTTTCTGCATAAATTGCTGCACTTTGTTGCAAAACAAAATCCTAAAATCTCCCCAAACACAACTGTACAGTCCCAAATGACCACAATGTGGGAGAAAACCACTCAACCCCCTGTATACCCAAGCACCAGGTGTACCAGGGAGTACCAACCCCTGCAACTAGAAAGTCCACACACACAGGCTCACCAGGAAAGGAGTATCTCTTTATGAGGGACAGAGTGCTCACTTTTTCTCAACACAACACACACCATACACCACATCAGCATCCACCCACATCATCTTCCTCAAACATTCACACACTGAAAAACACAACCACAATTATAACACACAGGAAAAATAGCAGCAATAAAACAGGATTTGCTCAATTCACCCCCAGAATTGCTAGCAGGTCCTTATTGACACAGCAAATCCTTTCTGCCAGCAGCCAGACCTAAACCCAAACTGTACAGGCGTACGTTGTGCACAGGACATCTCTGTGTGCCTTATGAACAGCCCTTCCCCTGCATACGCCTTACGGGTTACTTTTATACAGAGTTAAACATTCCCTTTCTCCACAGTCCCAGCAGTCTTGACTGTCCCCACGAGGAACAGCCGAGAGCGGAGGTGCCTCCAGGAAAGGGAATGTCCTGGCAGCGCCCAGAGACGTCCACAGCCCGGTTGTTCTCGCTGGAGCAGAGAAGCGTTCCTGCCCATGGTCACCAAATGAAGTGTGGAATAGAACTCGCCACAGTTAAAGTTAGAAGGTGGTATGTTTATTACAGCGCCAGGCACACGAGGAGTTGTCTCCTAAAGACATGTGAAGAATCACAGGCTCTGGCTCTCTACTTATCTAAAATGTCTTACATATTCATATAATTCCCAAAACGACTAATACATATTCATTAGGTAACCCCACCTACCTTTGTATTAAAATGTATTATAATTGAGTCCAAAGTTCCTTCACATTTCCGGATTCTTTCACATCACATGGGTTGGAGGGTATTAAAGTGGGGAATGGTCTCCTTCTGATGAAGGCCAAGACGTCTTCCTCAATTTGACCTCTTTACTTATGCCCTGTTGGCAGGCTTTTGCACCCCTTGGCTATAGCTGAAGTTTCGGGGCCCAGGTGCAGGCTATGGTCCTCTTCTTTGTCACAAAGAAATGCATCCCATCCCGCTTCTTTAAACATAGTAAAGACAGGCAAGTGATATATTACCCTAGCCTTAACTACCTTATCTGCTAAAATTAACTATCCCTTATTATTTCTACTCTTCTTGCTATACTCTTTCCCTTAACTAAATCTTGCTAAAATTTTAACTCTTCCAGTTCTTTTAAATCCTTGATTCATTGGCCTCATCTCACACGCCAGCCATGTGTGAGCCGATGCTGTAACTGGGAAATTCCACCTGAGCAGGAGATACAAGGCCTGGTTCTGAGCTGGAAGGGTGAGAAGGATGAGATGCACAGCGTTTTGATCCAGGGGATGTCCTGAAAATGCACTGCCTACCTGCCCCTGCTGCCGAGCACCACGCTCCATCTCCTTCTCCTGCTCAGTGGATTTTTTGGGAATCCAGGGGTTGGTATGTATTATTTGCTACTGCAACAAATAGAATGAATTTGCTTTGCAAGCCCAGTTTTGTCCTGGGTTATTTTGTGCATGGGTCTCCTCCTGAACCTGTGACAAAGACCGGCAGGGACCTACAGGACACTCCTATTCTCATGTCAGTAAATTTGGAGAAGTGATTTAAGTATCAATAAGTCAATAAGTATCAATCAGTAAATCAAATAATTTGGGGGAATATTTAGCCTGTGAGTTTCAGCAAAGTATTGAATATGTCTTAGATCCATGGATACAAACTAGTAAGTGAGATTGCTGGGTGTGCATGTATTAGGGAAGTGATTCCCCACACACCCAGTGCTGAGATCAAGGATTGCCTCTGTTTCTAACCCTGAGCTGGCAGCAGGGATGGGCCCTGCTTGGTAACATTCATTTTGAAGACTTCTGTTGAGCAGGTAAGAAAGGTCAAAATGAAATCTTTTCCAGCTGTTTCCCACTGGTTTACCTGTTTGAGGGTTAAAATTCTGTGCTGCAGGTGAGCTGGGTGTGTGCAGAGCAGTGCAGCCCCAGAAACCCCTTGGTTTGCCCACAAGTTGTCCTGCCTTGTTCCCAGGTGTGCCCAGCTCTGGCAGGAGAAGGAGCCCGCAGCGCAGTGGGCACCGTGCCCTGCCCAGCCGGGGCTCTCTGGCACAGAGCAGCAGCAGCAGCGCCAGCACCGTTCAACCCGCTCCTGCCTTGGCTTCCCTGGGACACAGAAGCCTCTGGAAATCAGCACCGCCAGTGGCGTTCCCAGCTTGGAGCAGCTGCTGCTGGTGGGCAGATGCTGCCAGTTCGACTGCTTCAAAGGGGAAGAAAGGCAGAGATGTACATGCACTGGAGCCCTGGGCATGTCCAATAAAGGTGCAAATATGTGGGGAGATTTGTTAGGAAGCATTTCAGCTGTGATGCCAACAGTGGCTTCTCTCCTGGTTCTGTGTGTTCTAGATGAGTAATGCAGTGGTTGGCTCTGACAGTTAAGAAGTAGATGTTATGTGGATGTTCAAATGTGCAGTGATGGTATTGTAATATATCCTCCCATAGTCCTCTTTCCTGTCCCCCTTGTAATAGCCTTGGGAGTCAGGGCATTTGGGGAGGGCTGGCTTGTGACCAGCAGGCGGGGTGTAACAACACCTGACCTCCAGTCAAGATGCAAGAAAGTAATCTCCACCAATGGACAGCAGAGAAAGAGTTGACTGACAAAACTTTTGCAGGGGCTAAGGGTATAAAAGGCAGAGCATCCTTTTTGTAGATGAGCACATGGCTGCTAGTCACAGAGACTCCCAATGCTGTAATTTTTCCTTATTCAGTCCTTTGTTAAGGTTGACTAAACCTTTAACATTTTAAAAGTGAGAGTAATTTCTGACATCTGCAATGCTGTGGGCCATTTTCTTGGTCTGGTTTCCTTTGCTTGTGTCCCATCTGAGTGCTCAGTTGGGGTACAGGCTGTAGGTGCTTGGGGCACTCTTGGAGTTCCTCTTGGATCCCCTGAACAGCAGGGTTTGGCCCAAGAAGGGAATTTGTGATGCTTTGTGACAGAGAAGAACTTTCCAGGCTCTTTTGTGTTTGCTGTAGGGAAGGTTGGTTATTGCTTGGCATAAATTCACAGACCAACATGGAGCGTTTCCTTTGTGATGTCAGGGCATGGTTGCCACCTTGTCATAGTGACATCAGAAGGTTGCCTTGGTGCACGGAAGGCCTGAGTGTCAGAGCAGCCCTAGGCCTTGCTCACATCAGGAGAACCCTCCTGGTTGGAGCCTTGGTCAGTGGGCAGCTGCAGCACTGACAGGACCTTGTTTTTTCTAGTGTTGGAGAAAACTTGCACAGCACTGGGACAATGATCCACCATGTGGCCACGGCAGCTTTTGCTGCTTATGGTGTTTGTTTTTCCGTGTATTACATTACACACTTTGTTCGTAAGTAGAGGTTTTCCATTCTACTTAGGTTAGGGTGTATCCTAACCTGGCTTTTTCTATGTCTTCCTGCTCTTTCTTAGTGACTGAGTTTCTGATTTTTGAAAAGAAAGAGCATTAGGATGCCACTGGTTTGGTAAAGCTCCTGTCAAGAGGTTCAGGCTAAAAAGGGGTGTCTGTAGCCACAGGGGCAGCATTTGCAGGGGAACCTGAAGGGGTTCTGTTCCCTCCATGGGAGAGTCTGTGGCAGCAGAGTCTGTCATTTCCTCAGTTTGCTGGGACAAGCAAGACAGCTTTGAAAATGTAGACTGGCAGACCTTCAGGGAAGGCCTTCTAAAAACTCTGCAGTTGTTCCCAGAATTCAGGGAAAGCTTCTTTCTTTCTACAGTTTCTCCTGAAAGGATTTGACTGTCTAACTTGAGCTTTTGCCAAGTGCTAAAATAGTGATTCCCTTTGCAAGGAAATGCAAACTCTAAAGCAGTGAGTGTCTGCCACAGCTCAGGGGGATTTTGGGGAAGATTTCTGAGCAACTGTTTCAAGCAAGTTAATGAGAATTGGTGCATGCAACTGATTAAAAAAAAAAAAAAAAAAGGACCTGAAGGAGAGGATTTCAGAAGCTGTTTTATGTCTTTGGTAGAACAGGAGCATTGAGTGTTAAAGAAGAATTTGCATTTTCTTGGTCATGTTTGTATCCATTTACTGGCAAAACAGGCTGAAGTGTAGGCACAAGCAAGAATATTGTCCTGATCCCTTGCTGGCTGTGTGAATGAAATGTGTCTCCTGGAGGGATGTTGTGAAACGGGAAATCATCTCTGTTTGGGTTGACTTGTTCTGTGGGATTCAGAGGCCCAGGCAGTTTTCTGACAGCATCTGGTTCATTTTCCCTTCCCACTACAGGTCACCTGAGACGTGTATTCAGAGGTGCTGATCCTGAGGTGAGTGAGAAAGGAACATTTCATGTTCCTGGTGTTTAAGAATTGTAGAGCAAGCTGAGAGCTTGGCCAGTAGCAATAGAGTGTAGAGGGCCAGCTAGGAAGGCTGAAAGAAAATCCATTTTCATGCCTGCAAGAAAAATAACAAAGGCAGAAATGGATATTTTAAATTTCTATATCAGAGCTTTGAAAAACTAGAAAACCTAGTTTTGCAGAGAGAACCTTGTTTGCTGACGGCAGATAGGGTGGAATACTTAAATAAGAACAATTTCCTGTACAGTTGAATTAGACCATTTTAATTTAGTCAGAGTCCCTTAGAATTCTGTTCCTATCAAACTTTATGATATCTACTTAGAAGATGTGGTTATAGAACAGGAAGGCCACCTTGCAATGGTGCCTGCTGTATCTGAAGTGAAATGGGCACCTTTGTGGCTGGGGAGCTGCGTGGGCCAAAAGGGACGCAGGGCTGGCGGCCTTGAGCAGCTGAAGATGAGGCAGCAGTGGCCAGGTGGCCAAGAAGGCCAAGGGCACGGTGGCCTGTGCCAGCAGCAGTGGGGCAGCAGGAGCAGGGCAGTGGCGTGGCCCTGTGCTGGGCAGCGCTGCGGCCACAGCTGGAGTGCTGTGTGCACTTGTGGGCCCTGGGAAGCAGAAAGTCATGGAGGGGCTGCAGCGTGTGCACAGAAGGACAGGGGAGCTGGGCAAGGGGGTGCAGCACAAGGCCAGTGAGGAGGTGCTGAGGGAGCTTTAGCCTGGACAATGGGAGGCTCTTGAGGGACCTCCAGGCAGACTTCCATCAATCCCCGCGTGACAGTGCTCAGCACAAGGGCTGTTTCACGCCAAACATCCCCTCACTTCATCCAAGGGCTTTACATACTGGAGTGGGTGACGCTTTCATGTTGCAGTTTGCTGGCTTGTTGTTTTGTTAGGAATAGAAGGCCTGCTCATTTTCCTATTTCGCCAAGAAGCAAAGATGCTTCTGCACAATGTTTCCTGTGCTTTTCCAGCCCTGGTTAGGATTGTGATCCAGGTCTTAGTTTTCCATATCTGCAGAAGCAGTAGCAAAGGCGTTGCTGTCGCTTCCCTAGTTTTCCATTTCAGTGCTTTCAAGCAGTAAAAGCTCTGTTTTGCCAAGACAACCTTGCTTGCTGATAGCAGCCAGGGAGGAAAATCAACTTTGTCTTCCTCTAGAGTGCTGTTGAATTGGCCCATTTTAATTTGGTGGCTGTGACTTAGAACCCCTCTGTTGCTAGGAAATGTTATGATTTTTCTTTAGAAGAGGTTGTGGTAGATGTGAAAAGAAATGAGGTTCTACATGATAGGAAATGGCCTGTCCCTCATGCTCCTCTCTTCTCACAGATGACCGAAGCAAGAACCGTCTCTCCCCTGGCTCCCGTTGCTCATGGAGAAGAAGCCAAAGAGGAGCAAAGTGAGATGGATGACCGCCAGCCTCCATCGGTGCTCACACCAGAGCCTGGGTATTCTGAACTTGTAAGTGCCAGTTGTGTGTGGTGCTGTCTTTAGTGCCAGGCAGAGGTGCAAGTTTTGGAGCAGGCAGCACTTTGCTGTTGCAGGCTGAGGATGCTGGGTGCTGGAGTCCTGCCAGGAGCAAGGGATTTCCTCCAGGCAGCGACCACAGAACTTGGCCTTTGAGCTGTCACGTTGAGGCAGCAAAGGGCTGGTGCCTCTGGGAGAGCATCTGGCTGCTTGGCTCAGGGAAGCTCCATCCCTTGGCTTCTGCAGCGCTATGGCCAAGGGCAAAGGAGGTAGTGCTGGAGGTGCCAGGCCTTGGTTTCTTTGTTTTCCCTTTTTGGAAAGGTGTGTTTGGCTTGTGAAAGCGGTCTGCCTTTTCCTTGAGTAGTTCTTCACTTGTACAGTCTGATTTGGGCCAGCTGTCTTTTGGCTTTTGATAAGCTGCAAGGGGAGGATTGTGTGGTCCATGCAGCTGTGGGGGGCCACTCTTGTCCCTGTGGCCAAAGAAACAAAGTGCGGAGTTATGAAGCCTTCTTGTGAGGCAAAAAAAGCAGAAGGGGCCAGTTTCTGTTGATGCATATTTTGGTGCAGTCTGCAGCTTTGGCAAGTGCCTTGGAGCCTGGAGTGCATTTGAAGCTGCAAGTCCTTGACTGCTGTCTTGTGTTGCTCGGAAGAGGAAGGCCATCTTGAAATGGTGCCTGCTGTATCTGAAGTGAAATGGGCACCTTTGTGGCTGGGGAGCTGCGTGGGCCAAAAGGACGCAGGGCTGGCGGCCTTGAGCAGCTGAAGATGAGGCAGCGTGTGGCCAGGTGGCCAAGAAGGCCAAGGGCATGGTGGCCTGTGTCAGCAGCAGTGGGGCAGCAGGAGCAGGGCAGTGAGCGTGGCCCTGTGCTGGGCAGCGCTGGCCACAGCTGGAGTGCTGTGTGCACTGTGGGGCCCTGGGAAGCAGAAAGTCATGGAGGGGCTGCAGCGTGTGCACAGAAGGACAGGGGAGCTGGGCAAGGGGGTGCAGCACAAGGCCAGTGAGGAGGTGCTGAGGGAGTTTTACCCTGGACAATGGGAGGCTCTTGAGAGGCCTTCAGGTAGACTTCCATCAATCCCAGCATGACAGTGCTCAGCACAAGGGCTGTTTCACGCCAAACATCCCCTCAATGCATCCAAGGGCTTTCGACACTGGAGTGGGTGACGCTTCCATCTTGTGGTTTGTTGGCTTGTTGTTTTTTTAGGAAGAGAAGGCCTGTTCATTTTCCTGTTTTTCCAGCAAGCACAGATGCTTCTAGACAACGTTTCCTGCCCTTTGCCATCCCTGGATGGGATTGTGATCCAGGTTTTAGTTTTCCATATCTGCAGCAGCAGTAGCAAAATCGTTGCTGTTGCTCTCTTTGTTTTCCATTTCATTGCTTTCAAGAACTAAAAGCTGCTTTTTGCAGAGACAAACTTGCTTGCTGATAGCAACCAGGCAGGAGAACCAACTTCATATCCATCTAGAGTTCTGTTGAATTGGCCCATTTTAATTTGGTGGCTGTGACTTAGAACCCTCTGTCACTACCAAAAATGTTATGATTTTTCCTTAGAAGATGTGGTGGTAGATCTGAAAAGAAATGAGGTTCTAAATGATAGGAAATGGCCTGTCCTCATGCTCCTCTCTTCTCACAGATGACAGAACCAAGAGCCGTCTCTCCCCTGGCTCCTGCTGCTCCTGGAGAAGAAGCCAGAGAGGAGCAAAGTGAGGTGGATGACCGCCAGCCTCCATCAGTGCTCACACCAGAGCCTGGATATTCTGAACTTGTAAGTGCCAGTTGTGTGTGGTGCTGTCTTTAGTGCAAGGCAGAGCTGCAAGTTTTGGAGCAGCCAGCACTTTGCTGTTGCTGGCTGAGGATGCTGGGTGCTGGAGTCCTTTTTTTTTGAGGGATTTCCTCCAGGCAGCGACCACAGAACTTGGCCTTTGAGCTGTCATGTTGAGGCAGCAAAGGGCTGGTGCCTCTGGGAGAGCATCTGGCTGCTTGGCTCAGGGAAGCTCTGTCTCTTGGCTTCTGCAGTGCTATGGCCAAGGGCAAAGGAGGTAGTGCTGGAGGTGCCCCTTTTTTTTTTTTTTTTGTTTTCCCTTTTTGGAAAGGTGTGTTTGGCTTGTGAAAGTGGTCTGCATTTTCCTTGAGTAGTTCTTCATTTGTACAGTCTCTTTTGGGCCAGCTGTCTTTAGGCTTTTGATAAGCTGCAAGGGGAGGATTGTGTGGTCCACACAGCTGTGGGAGGCCATGCTTGTCCCGTGTGGCCAAAGAAACAAAGTGCGGAGTTGCGAAGCCTTCTTGTGAGGCAAAAAGCAGAAGCGGCCAGTTGCTGTTGATGCATATTTTGGTGCAGTCTGCAGCTTTGGCAAGTGCCTTGGAGCCTGGAGTGGGGGTGAAGCTGCAAGTCCTTGACTGCTGCCTTGTGTTGCTCGAAAGAGGAAGGCCACCTTGCAATGGTGCCTGCTGTATCTGAAGAGAAATGGGCACCTTTGTGGCTGGGGAGCTGCGTGGGCCAAAAGGACGCAGGGCTGGCGGCCTTGAGCAGCTGAAGATGAGGCAGCGAGTGGCCAGGTGGCCAAGAAGGCCAAGGGCACGGTGGCCTGTGCCAGCAGCAGTGGGGCAGCAGGAGCAGGGCAGTGAGCGTGGCCCTGTGCTGGGCAGCGCTGCGGCCACAGCTGGAGTGCTGTGTGCAGCTGTGGGCCCTGGGAAGCAGAAAGTCATGGAGGGGCTGCAGCGTGTGCACAGAAGGACAGGGCAGCTGGGCAAGGGGTGCAGCACAAGGCCAGTGAGGAGGTGCTGAGGGAGCTTTTAGCCTGGACAATGGGAGGCTCTTGAGGGATCTTGAGAATCTCCTCAGTGCATTCAAATATTTAGCCACTTTTGGACTTGACTTTCCCTCCCTTTTTTATTGTTATTTTTTGCTTTACTTGGAGGAGGAGGCTTATTCATTTTCTTTTTCTCCCAACTAAGGTTCTTTTCGCAATCATTTCCTGCCCTTATACAGTACTGGGACTGGTTCTGCTCAAAGGTTTTATTCCAAGGTGTCACTTCTGGGGAATGCAGTATTTTTGCATGAAAACTCATCGTTTGGTGCAGGGACATTGATGCAGAAGGAGCTTTTGTGGTTCTAGGCCAGCCCATATGGCCTTACAGATCATTTTGAGCTTAACAATGCCTGTGAGTTTCTGCAGCCCAGGCAATCACTGTGTGTTGTGTTTGGGAATTGAGCAGGAAACCAATGCTTTGCATTCCAGCTGCTCCTCAGAGATCACAGGAGCTGGGAGGGGCTGGGCTGCATTTCTGATTCCAGCCGCTTTAGCACCATCAGTGTGGCCAAGTCCAAGAGAAGAACTTGTCTGAGCACAGATGCACAAAGAGTGCAGTTCCCAGTGCAATGCTCTGGGTCTGATCCCTTTCCATAAAGACCTACACGCTCCAGGTTTTATTGAAGCAACAGGAGAGCAATCTCAGGATTGTAGCTGAGCGGGGCACTGGCTACCAAGTTTTGATGTCTGTAGCAACAGAGAGGACAGTAAAGGGAGATTTAGACGGTTAAACAAATAATAAGATTTGTCTACTATCTGTCTATCTGTCTATCTATCTATCTATCTATCTATCTATCTATCTATCTATGTAACATTTACATAATTGAATCTTCGTGGCTCTGGTCCAAGGCCATTGGAGGTGCAAAGGTCACCTAAAGCATCCCTTTCAGGAGAGGATTAGAGACAAGTTCCCTTGACCAATTCTGAGCAGGCGGAGATGTACCCCCCTCCAGAGATGGTGGTTTTTTATCCCTCAGTGCTGTTTTCTTCCTCCAGCCTCTTGTGCCCTGAAGTCTCCAGTTAATTCTTTGAACTTCCGCCTCTCCTAGAGAGGTGGAAGAATTCCATGTTTAGGTGGTGTTTGGTGACTCTGGTCATACATGCCATGCCATACATGACACATGGTTTCCTTGGCTGGCATCCCCAGGGCTGTGTAAGTGCATTCATTAATGGGGCCTTAGGAGAGTCTCTGTTTCTGCTGGTCAGAATTCTCAGTTGACAAAAGAGGGAGAAGAAACACCTTGGTCCTCCTCCACATACTGGGGTGGCCATAGAGGCTCTGTGACCTCCATCAGAGATCTTTGCACGCATCCTTATCTCCTGGATGACCAGGTTTTCTAACAAGAGTGTGGATGTCAGGAAGGAGGAATGCTGGTGCAGGCCTGAAGAGAACGTGAACTCCAGAAGTGCCTCTCACAAGGAGTGGGCTCACCCAGGAAGCCACCTGCAGAGCCAGGATGGAGCTGTGGGACAGGGCGGGGTGTCAGTCACTACTGAAAGACAAACAGGACATGGCAGAAGCAGAGGGAGGCCCTCACCAGACCCTTGAGAAATGCCACACCTTCCCTGTCAGCTGCCTGAGAGGCTGTTGGAGCTTCAGTCCCAGATGGCCCCTGATTGTAGGGCCAGGGTCACTTTGGAATCTGTGCCTCCCCTTGGGCAGAGAACGACCCAGGGAGCAGCAGCACAGTGCTTTGGGAACGTGTGAGCCCAGCAGTCTTTGAGTCTTGGCCCACAAAGGGCGTATGGGAAGCTGAAACCCCTCTTCTCTTGCTTTCTGTGCAGGTGCTTCTAGAGAAAGAGCAGGAGCAGACTGCCTTACCTGAGATGCCATGCCAGATTCAGGGAGAGCTGTTCCCTGGCCGAGAGCAGGAAGAGCAGCTCAGGCAGCAGGTGGAAGAGCCACAGGAGAATGGCCAGGTAAGCGTGACTGGCCAGGTGACAGAGGGAAGGGCAGGAAGAGGGGCATCAACCAGAGCTCTTGGGACTGAGGAGGCCAGGAAGTCCCACAGGCACTGAAAGGACAGAGCCTTGGAATCTGCAGAGATCAGCACCAGGACAGGATGGTTACAGTGGAAGCAGAGCTGGGTAGGGAAGCAGAAAGAAGGGGCTGAATAAATGTGATTTTGAGGCTAAAAGAGGGAAAAGCTGAGCTTGATGGCAGCTCTCAGTCACTTGCTCTGCTTTTGTGTGTACAGGCAGAGCCACAAGCAGAGCTGCCTGAAGCTCAGAGTGACATCATGGCAGCGAAGAGGAGGAATGAAGACATCCAAGAGGAGAAGAATCTCCCTATGCAGAGGGGCAATCAACAAAAACAGGTGAATGAAGGAATGGCAGCCACTCCACTCATGAAAGAGAGTCCTTTTTGTTGTTGTTTACAGAAAATTGACAAACAGATGCAGGCACAGCTGCAGGAAACTGAGGCTAGGATCAAGACAAGGAGGAAGAGGCTACATGAAAAAATTAAAATCATCAAAGAGAAAATTAATTGCCTCCTTATGGACCAAAAGGCTCTAGAAAAGCAAGTGAGTGAAATAGCAATAGCCACTGCAGTCACCCAAGGGGTGGTTTCTGCCCTCCTTGCCTTTCCAGTGCAGAGCAGCAGGGGGTGGGCTGATGCCTCTGAGTGCCATCCTGATGAGGCCTCTATCAGAGCTGCTCTGAAGGACACTTCCTGCTCTGCTGAATCTCAGCTGATGCTCTAGACAGTGGCATTACTCCTTTGGCCATTTAGCCAGCAGTCATCCGAATGAAATCCTGCTGGCTTCTTCCAGGTGACCTTGTTTCTTGAGGTGTTTTTGCAGGTGAACACGGTCACTCACACAGATTTGGAATATGAGCTACAAGCTGTCTGTATCCCTTGTGAATAATCTGCTCCTGTCCTTTTCTTGACTTTCCTCCCAGTCGATGACTCCTGGCTGACAGGGACAAGCTGTAGTCTCTGACTGCTTTGTTCTGTCTGACTTGAGGTGGAAGTGTCGCCATCCTACCTGGCAGCCCGCAGAGAGTTCCAGCAAATGACGGGCAACCAAGAGCCCCGAGGCTGGCATGAGGCCCAGGAACTGAACCATCCAGAGATGCTGCAGGATAAGCACATCCCGAGGAAGGTGCAGAAAAAGAGAATTTCATGGCAGGAGGTAGAACATTAGAATGAGGAGCTGCAAATGTAGCTGCAGACCTGGGAGGGGGAGTCTTTGGGAGGAAGTGGAGCGGTTGTTGCTGCAGTCGTCCTTTAGAACAAGAAACAGCAGCTTCCTAAGGGCTTGCATTTCAAATGGCAATCTCTCTTGCACTTCAGGGCAATCTCTGCCACACCTTCCTGACATCAACTAATTTCTTGTCTCAGATCTACACCGACTCTGACACTGAAGCTGCTGCAGAAGCAGCAGCGCCATCCCAAGGAGCCTTTGCTCTCCAGTGGAAGAAGTGGAGCCTGAGCCCTTGGTTCACCTCCCGTGCTGACCCAGCTGCTGCTCAGCAACAGGAGATGGCGGGTGACTCCCTGGAGCAACAGAGTACGTCTGGTATCTTTCTTATCTGAGGGACAATGTATTGTGTGCAGTGTCAGCACAGCTGTATGTGAGAGTCTATCCAAAAATACCCTCCATTTTTTTTTGTCTGCCTCACACTTGCCTTGGGAGACCACTGTGACCGCTGGACTGGTAGAGGGAAAAATCATGTGCTTCTCAGTACACCATTTGACTGTTTGCATAGCACGCCACACTGAACTCGGAGGTCATTCTGCCCTTCTCTGAACAATGGATTGGACTTTCTCCCCACCTCCTGGCCCGGCTGGCTTGAGATCCAGGAAGCGCCCCTCTTCTGTAAGAAGACCCCCCCCTTGCCTGCTCCTCACCATCATGATAGACAACCAGAAGCACAAGCCCCTTCATCAAGGAGTTGGGACGACACGATCCTGTGCAGAAGACCCCCCTTGCACCCCCTTGCCTGAAGACTGGGACTCAAACCCCCTCCCAATTCGGAGGGGGAGTGCACAGTGAGAGCGGGGGGGGGAAAGTTGCTTAACACGAGCACAGGCACGACCACTGAGCTATGAAAACAATGGCTCTCATTTAACGCCAAGAACACAGACTACCTGTTGAAACTTTCGATGCAGTTGTGATTATCCCCTTCCCCCAACGAAAAAGAGTATAACTAGAGACCAGCTTCAGCTGTGACTTTGAGATCTCCCCAGGCGTGACCTGACGAGCTTTCAATGGACGGCTGGCCCCTCCGATAAAGCAAGCACCACGTCTCGGTAGCTATAACCCCCAAACCTATATCCCCTTTTCCTCCTTTTTTCCTTATCTTTTCCTTTTCTTTCCCCGGACCCCTCCAATACCAATACCCTTTCTGTTGTGATTTAATAAACAAAAGTGGTTGATTTTGGAATGCTGTAAAATCTTCTGTGCCTATAGTGGTTATTTTTGCACCTTAAAATCACCGCGTAACTCGTTCATCTGGGACGGGTCGCGACATTAATTGGCATAGTTGGCAGGATCTGGTAGCCAGTGAGATTTTTTGCAGGGTCTGTGTAGTCTGTATTAGGGGAGAAAGAGTCTGCCCTGAAAGGGATGTGATTCGAATCTGTCCAGGTTTAGGGCAAATTTGGGAGAGAAACCCCCAAAGGAGCTCCGGTAGTACAGCAGATCCAATCAGCCCCTCCCCCCAACTGGTCCGGGAGAAAATGTCTCCTTGGAGAAAGGTGGAAAAAAACCTGTTTATTAAACAGTAAAATCTACACAATATCAAACAGTAAGATCCCTTGCCACTCCAAAAGAGATGACAAACTGAGAAAGTCCCTTCCCCGGGGTGCAGCTTAGCTCACTCAGTCTCTGATCAGTCCCTTCGGTGCTGGGAATGTCGCAGGCCAGGCCCGGCCCGGTGGGCCTCAGGTGCAGCTGCTGGTGCTCCCCTGGGTGTTCAGTCCAGAGCAGGTTTTTAAGAGGTCCAAAAGAGAAGGGAAAAAAGAAAACAAAGGTCCAGGGAACTTCTTTGCCCTAGCTAGCTAACTAAAAGCAAAGGAGAGCTCTGTCCTGTTGCTAGTGCAGCCACAGACAACACAGCCAGCAGCAGGAATGTGTAGGAGTGAGTACAGTTCAGAAAAAAAACCTGCCGCTTCTTCTCTCCCCCCCTTCACTCTCTGGAACACCCTTAAAGGTGCAAACTTATTATTCAGCATGAACAGAACAAGACGACTGGGGATAAAAGCATTCATATAGTCAACCCAGGACACTTACACAGTCTCACACTGCCTCCCCAAGGCTGGTCACGATTCTTGGGTGAGAAAAGAAATAATACCCCACTGAGAGTTGAAGGCCTGGCTCTCAGAAGCATCTTGATGTGAGAAAAAGATGAAAATACAAATTAAACATGGGTAAGCAAAAAGTTGACTGTGAAAGATGAGAAGCAGGAGGGTATCCAGAAGCTAGTGTTCAAATCAAGCCAAGAAAGAGAATTGATCCCTTCTCTATACAGCCTGACATCTGTAGCACTCACCTTGTTTCCTTGGGACTGCTGGGAGCCCCTGGGTGCTGATGAGCCACTGATGATTCCACCATAAACCCAAGGAAATGGTGACCCACTGGCTTTACTGCCAATTCTGGGAGAAACAAGCCCAGTTTGGTGCCTTCAGAGGGTCTCAGCACATCAAGGTTTGACATTCCCACCTGCTGCTGAAGGGAAGGCACTTCCCAGGCTGCATTCCCTCTCCCAGTGAGTCAGGAGCTCACCTGAGGATCCCCTGTGGGCTGTGGGACATGGCCCTGGCAGCTCCCTGTCCATGCCCAGGGCAGAGTGTGTGGGTCTTGCCCCACCCACACCATCACTGCAGCTGAGGTTGTGCCTGGAGGCAGTTTGGGGGTGATAAACTCTTATTCTATGGCAGCTCTGAGGCCTCCAGAGGAGCTTCAGGCTTGGTCATCATGGAGTGACAGGATGAGAGGAAACGGCCTCAAGTTGTGCCAGGGGAGGTTTGATTAGATATTAGGAAATAGTTTTTCACCAAAAGAGTGGTCAAGCCCTGGAAAAGGCTTGCCAGGACAGTGGTGGAGTCACCATCCCTGGAAGTGTTCCAAAAAATCTCTGTGTATATGGCATTTAATTTAGTTTAGTGGTGCACATGATGGTGTGGCTGAGTTGATAGCTGGACTTGTTGAGCTTCTCTAAACTTAATTATTCTATGATTCCATTATATAGGCATCCTCAAAAAAAAATCTTTCCAAGAAACACCTGTTGAAAAACCACAAGCCCCATTTCCCTCCCTCCTCCTCTTTTTGACTGGAAGAGAGGAAGAGGAGTTAATTTAAAGGCAAAGGCCAAAAATAGTGACTGTAAATATTGCCATGAGTCCTTGTTGGCATTTGTGTTTGGTAAGTGAAGATGCAGAGAGAAGGATCAAAGCTGCCTGGATGGCTTTTAATTCCAAGCCTTGATTGTTCTATTTTCTCTCAGAAAAATACTGCAATTATCTATCAAAGGTCTTCAAGTGGAATTAGACACTGGCCCCAAGCTTCAAGGGCTGTTCAGTGGCTATTTTCTCTATAAAAAAGAAAGTAAATTTGATGTGTAGATAAAAACCAGGCGCTCTATTGACTGCCTACAGCCAAATCTGGTGCTTCCTGGGTAAACAGAGGATGGGAAGCTTTCCCCATGAGGAAGTGAACAGCCTGGGGTGCACCAAAGGCTGGTGTCACTCTGCTAAAGCCCCCCACCACAATGTTCCCTGGCTGCCTGGGGTGGGTGCTTCCCATCTGGGATGGGGGAGTTCCCTTTGGGGGTAAAATAAGCTTGGCAGCAAGACCTTTGTCCTCATTTTCAGTTTTCCTGAGATGTTTTCTTTCTGTGTCTTTCACCAGGACTTCTGCACACCTCCATCCCCCCCCTTGCTCCAATGCTTCTGCACAGCTCATGCCAGAAGTATGAGACACCTTGGGAGTTTCTAAGGTCCAAAACCATCCCCTGCACAAGACTCAATAAACCAGCTGAATAAGGAAATCAGAGAAATAAGGATTCTGTTTCATAAACTTAACCCTCAAATGAGATCAGAGACTGGTAATTAACAAAGTCAGATTTCAACACAATGAAAAATCTCTCCTGAGACCCAGCCTGCTGCTGCTGCTCAGCAGTGATGGAAATCCTACAGATGTAATTAAATTTCCTTTATTCCATGTGATGGGTTCAGCAGGATCCTTCATGCCATGGCCACACCCAGCTGAGCTCCTTCATCCACGCTGACCAGGAGCTGGGCTGTGAGGCTGATGGCCACCATTTCATGATGGATGGGGCTGGTCAGAGCCACCAGCTCACAGAATCACAGAATCACAGAATCATGGAATCACAGAATCATGGAATCACAGAATCATGGAATGACAGAATGACTGAATCACGGAATCATGGAATCACAGACTCACAAAATCATGGAATGACGGAATGTCTGAATGATGGAATCATGGAATCACAGACTCATAGAATCATAGAACCACAGAACCACAGAATCACAGAATCATGGAATCATAGACTCACAGACTCACAGATTCACAGAACCATGGAATCATAGAGTCACAGAACCACAGAATCATAGAATCACAGAGTCACAAAATTATGGAATCTTAGACTCACAGAATCAGACTCACAGACTCACACAATCACAGACTCACAGAATCACAGAATGGTTTGGGTTGCAAGGGACCTTAAAGATCATCCAGTTTCAACCCCCTGCCGTGGGCAGGGACCTTCCACTAACCAGGATACTCAGAGCCTCATCCAGCCTGGTCTTGAGCTCATCCTCCACAATTCCTGGGGGACAGCCCCAGGGAGAAGGGCTCTGTGGCATTGCTGACACTCACCAGAAGATGAAGCAGTTTTCCAGCCAAGCACATGCAAATTAAACCCCGGTGCAGATGCCAAAGCAAACCACAGAGAGAGCCCTGGGTGGCTTTCCATTGCCACCTCCCAGTCACCTCTGGGATGCAGGGACAAGGATAAACACCAGCACCAGGGGCTGGGCTCATTTTCTGCCCCTTTGTGCTGGGTCCCTGGAGGCAGGTGATTATCTCCAGAAATTTTCATGTCATGAAGCTTGGATAGATGACATTTAGGGTCCCTTGCAGCACAATCCATCCTGTGATTCTATTATTTCCCTGGGGTTAAACAAAGCAAGAGCAGTGCAAGGCTGAGATCAGAGAAACTCCAAAATATGGGAGCAAATGACGTGTGCATGTGGAGAAGTTGCTATTAATGGCTAACATTGAGCAAACATTAAATAGCCAAATCGCAATATGGGGTTTGTTTCACACAGAGGAAATCAACCTGAAAAGCCATTAATCTTCATTTCATGTTGACTACAGAGCTTCTGTTTTTATTCCTCGTCACTGAATGAAATCAGCATGACATGAGCTGTTCTTGGAGCATTCACTGCACATGCCAGGCTGGAAACACACAGAGAAACTGATGTTTATTGAATGGACAGAGCCAGCTCAGGCTCTGCCTGGGCTCCTCTCTGTGGCCAGGAAAATGGTGATCTAATGCGGCCAAAACCAGTCTATGGGAAGATGCTAATTCTTTCAGTGGTTTCCTTGGAAAAATCAAGTTTCCTGCTTGGTTTCTTGAAGGTTCATTCTCCATTTCACTACACTGAAAATGTGCTGTTTGGCAGTGCTGGTGCTGCTCCAGGCTCCAGCCCTTCCTGCCTGGCTTCAGGCCCAGAGGGGAGGGAAGCAGCCATGACCACTGCTGGCAGCAGGAGACTCCATCAGCACCGGAGCTACATCCTCTCCCAGAAATAACACAGACTGGAGGAAAACCCCCTTTTGCTGCAAGAGTGGGCTGGTTGAACAGGATATGATTTCCTCTCAGAGGCCCTTCCAGCAGTTCAGCCACAGGAAGACCAAATTTCCAAGAATCCTGCTTGTGCCAAGAGGTTGGAACTAGAAACTAGAGGATCTTTGGGGTCCCTTCCTACCCAAACCATTCTATGACTGTGAGATTCTGTGAATCCAAGCATGGCAGGTGTTGTACTGTGGGGAGAAGGTGATCCCAGCTGGGGAAGGATATTATTGTGCACTTTCTAACCCAAGGACAGCTCAGGGGTTGCTGAACCATAAACCTTGAGATGGAAGAAGGGGCTGTCTGTGTCCCCAGCACTGTGAAGAGCTGGCATCACTCCTTCCCTGCATCCAGTCAGGATCTCTGCACTGAGGGAGAGAGAGCAAAGTCAGTTTACATGGTTCAGCAGCATCATTGTTGCCAAGATACAAAACCATGTTGCTCTATTTATTGATTATTTCATTCTGTCATGCAATCTATCCAGGCCTCAGAGTGCTGAAAGCAGGAACAAAGGGAGTTTGTGAGCCATGGGCCTCTTTGATTTAACAGCACCCAATCTAATAGCAATCCCTTTGCTTGAAAAAAATCCTAAAATTCCCCCCTTTCAAAAGGAGCTGTGACCTTGGTACTTCTGCTGCCACATTTTGAGCAAGGGTGTCATGAATCCCCAGTCTAAACAGGCAATAGGGCAAGTGCATGCAGCCACTGTGGGCCACTCAAAACAGGCAGGCAGCAGCTCAGACATGACAAGAAGGGTTCCAAAAACCCTGTGCCAAACATCCATCAGCATCACACAGCACATGCTCTAATTTCTTACAGTCATCTCTGTTCCTCACGCAGCACCAGGACTTTTGGCTTAAGGGCTGCTCTTCCCACCTTCCATTTCCTAGAACCACAGAATCATAGATTGGTTTGGCTGGCACAGAATCTTAAAGGATGTTTCATTCCAACCCCTGCCATGGGCAGGGACACCTTCCACTAGACCAGGTGTTTTCAACCTGGCCTTGAACATTTCCAGGGATGGAACAGCCACAGCTTCTCTGAGCAACCTGTGCCAGGGCCTCACCACCCTCACAGGGGAGAATTTCTTCCCAATATCCAATCTAACCTGACATCTGGCATGTTAAAGCCATTGCCCCTTGTCCTGTCAAGCCAGACCCTTGTCCCAAGCCCCTCTCCAGCCCTCTGGAGCCCCTTTAGGCACTGGAAGGGGCTCTGAGCTCTCCCCAGAGCCTACTCCAGGCTGAACACCCCCTGCTCTCTCAGCCTCTCTCTGGAGCTGAGATGCTCCAGCCCTTTTTGATTTTTGTGGCCTCCTCTGGCCTTGCTCCAACAAGTTCCCTTTGTCCCCTTCTCTCCCTCCTTCAGCCTCCCCACCTCACAACCAGTCCTCACCATAGAGATGGGACAACTTTCCCTCCTACATCTGTTGCTGCTGGATTCTACCCTCCATCCCTCCCATCTCAGCTCCGTGGTTCTCCTCAGCAGAGGAGAAGGCTTGTGGGTATGTTCTGGTCCTTCAGACTGCCCTGGGCAGGGGCTGGGGGGTGAAAATCAGGGCTGGGAATAACCAACAGATTCTGCAAAGTCACAGCAGTGAGCTCTGCTGCCACAGAGATGCACAGGCCACGAATGCACACTCAGGGCTGCAGCCTGGGATGTGTCTGAAGGAGATTCTCCTGTTGAAGGAGGGAGAAATTTGCTTTTGCATAAATATCCACAAAAATAGCTGAGGGGAAGCACAGCAAAATGAGTGGGAAAGCAAGCTGGACTTTTTCTGGCAGAGGCTGCTTTGCTGCCAGTCTGAGTCTCTCTTTTGAGCAGATATCAAAGGCTGCACCCACACCAGCTGCTGCTGGAGATCCTTTGCATTTAAAAAACGGAGCTCTAGCTATGGAGAGTAGCCACCTTCCCTATAAAGCATTGCAGGGTGAGAGGCATCATTCTCTGGACACACATTGTTGTACCCCACAATGATATTCCAGAGTATCCAGAGAGAGATGGGAGCCCAGTGACAGCTCTTTAAATAGTTAACAAACCTCCCTGGAGGAAAAAAAATATGAAAAGATAATTTTAAAAAAAAAAGACATATTTACAGTCTAACTTCTCAAGAAAAACTTGTGAAAACAGACCTGAGTAGCAACTGCTCAGCCTCAGGCAGAGTCTTCACCAGGGCAAGTCTCGAGCTTTGGAGCAGGGGCACCACAAGGGCCCCACACAGCTTTGGTCTTTCTTAGTCAGGGTTTCTCCCACCTGCTGAATTGTCCCCAGCCCTGGGGACAATTTGGAGCAGGGGAAAGGCTTTGTGGCTGCTGTGGCTGTGGGTTTGAGGAGAGGGATTTCAGCTGAATTCTCACCCAAAACAAACACCCCCCCTCTGACCTGCAGCTCTGTCAAGGGTAACCCAGCATGTCCCCAGCTCAGCTCTTCCCAAGGCATAAAACCATAAACCACAGAACATCCAGAGCTGGAAGGGACCCACAGGGATCAGAGCTCCTGCCCTTGCAGAGAACAACACCAAGAACCCCACCATGTGCCTGAGGGTGTTGTCCATCCAAACCTCACTGAAAGTGTAAATTCTGCTCCTCATTTTTTATGTTAGAAGTTGTAATTGATGGAGGGGCGAGTGTTGTTGGCTGAGGGAGAGGAAGGGAGATCTGGCTCTTGCAAAGCCAGATCTCTGCCCAGATTTACCAAGAGCCAAGGAGCTGCTTGGGGCAGAGCTCAGTACCCAGCTCATCCATTCCTCAGCCTTTTCCAGCACTTGATTGCAGCCAACAGCAGCAGAGAGAATTCTTGACATGTTAATAAATCCTATCATACTGAATGAAGCACTTTGGTTTATGGTTTTGCTGTAAGAACTCACCCCTGGATACTTAGAATTAACTGAACTAGAAAAAAATAAGGAGTTCCATTTTTTTTTTTTCTCACCAATTTTTTTTCTTTTTAAGAAGAAAACCACCACTGCTAACAAAAACCCTCTCCTGATATTTACCTGCTTGGGCAGGAATATTGATCTCTGCAGAGAGAAAGCACTTTTCTTATTGCACATCGTTGTGTGATCCATCCTTCCTACAGAATATGGCCTTGGCTTTATTTTCAGAGCAGCTCTGCAATTTATTGTTCTCCCAGGTCACACCTAACCCCATAACTCCTGGGAATTGTGGGGAGAGGAGGTGGGAAGAGCTTTTTCATCCTTCAGTAGACTTCACCTCTAACAGCAGGCAGCTGCCTGCACTGCTGCCCTGCTACACATCACAGCTGCCCTTTGCAAGAGCCAGGGACCCAATTTTCACATCTTCTGTGCCTGTGTTAACTACAGACCAAGCTGTCTGTGTAACAAACCAGCCACAGGGCTGAAATATTCCAAATCCACCCAGTGAACTCTTCCAGGTTATCATCCAAATCACATGGGTTTTAATTTTCCTTTATTAAAGCACACAAGTAGCCACCTAAATGTCATTTACACTGCGGCAGTTTAAAAAAAATCACACCAACACAACCACTTCCAGAGGGAATTACAGAGCCAGCACTAAAGCCATCCAGCTGACCATGAGCCTGTAACTCCAGAGGCACAGTACAATAAAGTTTTGCTTTCAGGCGTTTGCTGCTCTTCTTAGAACAAACTTCACTGAGCATTGAACAGAATGCCCAAACACATCCACTGCAAGGGCTGTGGAAATACCCAAAAGCTTGCTAAACACACATTTATTGAGTACTTGATTATGTAAGATTGTTGCAGCATAGGCATTATAACAAAATCCATATTTTAAAAATGCCAAACACTGGTATATTTTCTTTCAGAGGACATAAATCTATTTAAAAATCCAGCCAAGAACGACAAAGGGAGTGTGGCTGTTCCTTGGCCAGCCACTAATGAATGTTCTCCTGCTCCCTAAAGGTAAGAACAGCCTGGCAGTCAGTTCCCAGCTTCAGCCCCAGCCATTCCCAGACCCCATCAGACCATCCCACAGTGAGGGCTGAGCAGACCCAAGGTCTCTCACTGCCCAGTGCTGGTACCCCCCACAAACATCCCACCCAACCCAGTTTTCCAAAGGCATGGATGCAGCTTGCCAGCAGCACAGCTCTCAAGGAGCTGTTCTTCACATGCCTGGGGTTTATTTGGGATTTCCTGGTGAGGGCTCTGGCATTAACATCCACTACAAAGTGCTTAAAGTGCCCAGATTTCCTCCTCCCTCCAGATTGGCATGGGCAAGTTCTAATTGCAAAGTTTGCTCTGGTACACATCCAGATTCCCAATCAAATGTTAATCGGCATCAAAATCCTCCCAGCTTGAGCAGTTTACAAGGGATCTGGGTCCTACACACAGGACACTGGAATTGCATCTATATTTTAAGCCCAACCATGAGAGAAACACTCTACATAGAAATATAACATCCAATTCCTTTGTACAGCATATATAGAAAGAACATGACAGCATTAAAAATATTGGCAAATCAATACATTAAAAATACAGAGTCTCATAGATCAGAGCACAAGAAATATATTCACATTGGAATCTGTACAGTCCAGGTGACACTGCTGGTTCTCATGTTGGAATTGACCTCCCATCTCCAGGTGGAGGTTGGTGCTTTGCTCCCCATCAGCACCACTGGCCAGCACTGCCCAGATTTCCTGGGGCTGTTGGGCTACAGGGACAAGCCCAGCCTGCTGCCTCCCCAGCACAGAGGGCACTCAAGTGGTGAGACTCTTTGGGGAAGCTTTTTGTTATCAAGTGAAATGACAGGACATTTCATTTTCCACAAAGCTCTGGCCTGCTTTGGGAGAGGAAAATCAATCCATGGCTGGCAGGAGGGTGGTACCCAGGCAGCATTTCCCACATGCTTTCAGCATTGTGGGTCTCATTTCAGTTAAAAACATAAAACAAAACCACAGAACCCCAGGTTTTGTATGGTTTGTACCCCATTTATCCCATGTGGAGCAGCTGGGACTCTTTAGGCTGCCTCCTCCCATCAGGAATGTCCATGTCTTCTGCAAGAGCTGCCATTCTGACTTCTCCAAAATGGCTTTTCCTATACATAAATACATGTGTCTATAGGCCACTTCATTCCTTCCTCCTCTCACCAGGAAGATGCCCAAGGCATGCTTGGTAAGGTGAAATCCTACCATGGATCTGCTCCTATTCCACTACAGACATGTACATACAGACACATTCTGTCCATTATTACACTGCAAATACAGAGTTTAAAAAAAAATAGTAGCAGCATGTAAATGAGAAATTGTGTTCATTTCCTCAGTCTTTTTTCTTCTTCCTCTTCAGAGCTACACCATCAGCTCTGACAGTCCCTTCTCCCCACCCTGCTCCCCTCTGAGAGGGGTGGTTCACTGCAGATCCCATCTGCAGGAGCTGGCGCTTTGTCCTTCCAAGCCAGTTTGAATTTCTCTTCCCCAGCTCCCTCCTTCCTGCATCCTTCCCTGCATCCTTCCCTGCGTGATGACTCATCCTGGAGATGATCTTGGGTTTCGTCTGATGGCTCCTGCCCACTTTGGCTGCAGCAAAGTCTGATTTCAGAGCGATAGCACAGGAGGAAAACCCGCACACGGGCGCCTGGTGAGCCAGGCGAGCTATAGCTAACATCTCCAGCCAGGGAGGAAAAAAGCAATGCAAGAGTTCACATTCTGTCTGTCTCCCAGCAGCAGCAGAAGTGTAAGCCCCAGGAGCGATGCCTATTTTAAACCCTTCATTCCCAAACTCTCAATAATGTTGCAAACCCCCAGGGTTTTGCAGGAATCAGCGGGCTGATTTCAAACACATTCCTTAGTGCAGGATGCACTGGAAATTAAAAATGCATCAAGTGGGCTCACTTTCTCTGTGTGCTCTCGCAGCATCCAGTTTTCCCAACCCCCACAATTGTTTCCTTGGTTTCTCACCTCTCAGTTTTGGGGTCCTGCTAAAGGGCCGTTATCTGAGTCAGTTCTGATGTGGGGGTGGTTGGACTCTACTGGGCGACAGCCACCATGGGGATTTCCATGCCTAGTCAGGCGGATTGTTAGTCCCTCCGAGTTCTTGCAGGCGTAGGCCCACATCCTTGGCGATGCTGCACATCCTGTTGGACATCTGGAGCTCGGTCCTGAAGGCAGTGGGAAGCAGAATTTCTTGAAGCACGCCTTGAA
Organism: Emberiza elegans; assembly: GCA_024865655.1. Classification (NCBI taxonomy): domain Eukaryota; kingdom Metazoa; phylum Chordata; class Aves; order Passeriformes; family Fringillidae; genus Emberiza; species Emberiza elegans. The sequence continues at coordinate 24,993 of JALJVW010001854.1, forward strand.
GTTCTCATCCAGGAAGGCGTAGAGCGCGGGGTTCAGGCTGCTGTTGGCGTACCCCAGCTGGCGGTGCAGAAGCAGGAGATGGCCAGCTCCAGCTCGCTCTCTGCCTTGGCTCCCAAGCACTGCCCCAGCACGAAAATCTGGATGGGAGTCCAGCCAACGATGAAGACTGCCACCACCACCAGCACCACGCGGGTGATGCGCCCACAGGTTGCGGTCCTTCTCCTTGGAGCCCGAGAGGACGCGGACGTTCTTGAGCCGCCGGATCACGAGGCTGTAGCAAATGGTGATGATCAACACAGGGATCATAAAGGAGAAGAGAAAGACGAGATGCCAAACACTGGGTCCCAGTAGTCCACGGGAGAAGGGAGCTTAATTAGAC
>JALJVW010001858.1:0-14965 GCA_024865655.1 Emberiza elegans
AAATCACCCTGTGATGTCACAATCTGTTCTGAGATGTCACAGCCTGCTCCATGATGTTACACAGCCACCAGGTGATGTCACAACCCACTCTCTGATGCCACAGAGCCACACTCTATGATGGCAGACTCTGCTCTATGGCCTCACACCCTACTCTGTGATGTCACAGCCAGCTCTGTGATGTCAGAACCCACTCAGTGATGTCACAGAACCCTCTCAAGATCCCTCAAGAACTCAGTTCTATTGAGACACTGAAGTTTCTTGGACTTTGAAGAGATCCCTGTCGGGGACAAAACTGAGAAAGTGTCCCCAGGCCCCAGGTAGAGCAGGGAACTGAAGGCAGTGATGGCAGGTGGGGACAAAGAGAAGCCAAGTCTTGGTGCCCTGAGGCACAGCAGGGTCTGTGCCACCAAGGGCTGGGAGGAGACACCTTGTCCTGAGGCCCTGGGGCCTCCTGGCACAGCCCCAGCCAGGCTGGGCACTGTCAGCCCCTTGTCCTGCCCTCTGCATCCCCCCCTAGCCCACATCCCAGTGGCCTCAAGGATCTGCTGGAAGGAGTCCCTGGGGAGCCTTACTCAGCAATGGCCCTGGGGGCTCCTTCATGCTCCCTGCAGGGACTGCAGGTTTTTCAAAGGACTTTGGGTTTGGCTTTTGCCTTGGGTCTCTGAGAGATTTGTGCAATCATGACCCCAATTATCTGCTTTAATTAGTCCCTGGAGAGGCTTTGTCAGTAACAACACTCAGTGAGACTCATTAATACTGCAGGGTACTTCAGTTATTTTAAGGTACCTGGTGTTTCAATTTTTATACAGACTCTGTGAGAGGTTTGTGCAATCATGGCCCCAATTATCTACTTTAACGAGTCCCTTGAGAGGCTTTGTTCTGACACTTAGTGAGGCTCATTAATGCCTTGAGATACTCAAGGTTTTTAAGGTACTTTATGGATTTAAGAATACTTTTAGGTACTTTTAAGGATTTTCCTTCCCACGCTGAGTCTCTGAGAGGTTTTTGTGCCATCCTGGCCTTCAATTCTCTCCTCCAAGGAGTCCATGAGGATCCTGTGATGGGTATCTTCCCCCTTTCTGTTCTACAATAAAGATGGAACTGACAGAGTTTTGTAAGACTTTCTAAAAGCATCCAAACAAACATGGGACAATTTACAATGCAACAACAACCACTAAGAGATTTAATAGTCCTCTTTTAGCCAGACATCATCCAACCCTTTAGTCCCTTGGATTGGAAGAGTTTATTGAACCAGTCTTTGTTTTCCTTTTGAAGCTTCTTGAACCCTTCCTTCAGTACCTGAATGTTCTTGTGGATTGACTCACTGTGGCTGGAGAGGTTCATGCAACACAGGCCCTCAGAGTCTACACAGCCATGCCCATGTGCCCAGAGTACAAACTCTATCGCTGTTCTGCAAGGTGGCATGTCTGATGGTCTCTGTGTCTGAGAGCACACCACTCAATGTGAAGGAGGTAGCTTTGGTTTGCTTACTTAACAGGCACCCAAGATGGTCTAATTGTCCTAAAGCTTTAGCTGCGGCCACCCAAGGTAGTCCAAATTGGGGGTGCTACCATCTGATACCTGGATTAAAGCTTTCAAAGCCATCTCTTTGATATCATCCAATACTTCTCTGGGGATACCTGCTGCTTGATCATCTGGTATGCTGTGTTGTCCTTCTCCAGCTGGATGGTTGATTGTCAATTCTGCCCTTGCCTCATTGTTAGCATAGTCTGCTATTAATTGATTTAGTAAACACTTCCATCCTCCTTCCCACAGGGTGTATTCTGTAGGTGAGAACCACATGGTCATGATATATTTTAAATCATAGGGAGTTAAGATGTGCTGTAAACATGGCCCTCATTAGGCCAATAAAACAAGGTAAGTCCTTCCTATGGTCTTTAGCTGCCCTACACAGATCCTTGATTTCCCTGTAAATCAATGGCTGACACCCAGGATTCTGCCCCCTTCTTTCATACAGAGGCAACGAGGAACTTCGAGGCTATTTGCCAGTCTCCTTTCTTAACTGGAGGCATGGCCCAGGGTGGAGAGGATGATTGATAGTGGGGGCATGACCAAAAGTTGCGGGGGTGGAATTTGGAGGTTCATTCAGAGCAGAAGAGAAGGTTGTTGTAGCAGGAAGTGGAGGACCCAAGATGGAGGGAGGATGGTCAGGCTCCTGAGCCACATTCAGGCTCCTTCCATCTTGACTCTCCAGGGCTATGATGCTCCATGACAGCCTGGCAATTGCCATCTTGGACCATCATGAAAGGTCTGAGAAAGGCAGGTTTGAGGGGAGGTCCTGAGTTAGGAGTGACCAATGGATTGAGTTTTCAACACACTGCTTGCTGGTGAAGGGTCTCAAGGATTGTATGGAAGATGGGGAGCATGTGGGGTGCAATGGGGTCCCTTTTGATCTAAAAGTTGTACAGTTTAACTCCCACTGAGTCCCAAAATTCAGTGGTATGGATTTCATCAGCAGAGGCATCTGGAAAATTTTTAATGATCCACTTCATGATTGATTTTTATTCATTCTTTGAAAATATTTTGTCATGATCAGTGAGAATTAACTTAAAGCATCTATATATGCTCCTTTCTGCTTTGGACATCTGGCTGCCCATTTCTCTCTTTCTCTGCCTTAGGGGGAACAGCCACCATCACACCCCAAATCAATTATGGGACGTGGGTGTGTATTGTAAAAACACAGTGGCAAAATGGGCAATAAATGTCTTGTGTTTTCCCAAACCCACCTGCAATCCTACGCAGGTGAAAAAGTCATTGTGCCTGTGGATCCTGGCCGAGGTCCCTCGAAGCAGCGATGAATCCGCTGGGCCTGGCACAATCCAAAATCCCGGGGAGCTCTGGGCTATCCATCAGCTAACCCCAGCTGACGTGACTGACACAGGGAGCCCTGAATGTCATGGTCCCTGTTTGAGCACCAAGTCACAATGAAGGTGGCTGGAACAAACCTCTCTGGTTCCCTGACTTCAGGGCAAGGGTGGCGAAAATGAAAAGGAGCGGGTTCGATGGAGTTGCCCAAAAAGAACTTTAATAACAGGGTGAAAAAGAATAAATATGGAGAAGCTGAGATCAGTACGAGGGGCAGGATCCAAAGACCTGAGACAAAGGTGAAGCAACAACATAGACACTTGGGGCTAGAAAACTAGAACAAAAACCCTATAGAAGAAACAAGTAACCAATAAACTAATAGGGGAGTAGAACTTGGACAACTTAACATAACAACATTAAAGGCTTATGGGGAAACTCTCAAGCTCACCCTAAGTTAAATAAATTATTCCCATGTCTTGAAACTGGTGCCCAGTTCTTCCGGGGTAAAATCTGGCTGACTATGAGTTACAGCCAGGCTAACTCCCACATTGCTGATTTGCATTGACCCCTTGGGACCATGAAGCCCAACAGAGCCACAATGATGTCCTTACTTCCATGAGGCTCCACAGTGTCACAGTGGTCCCTTGGATCCATGGTTCTCTGCAGTGTCACCATGGCCCCTTCATCTCACACGACTCCCAGATGTCACATTGGTCTCCATAGGAAGGAAAGCACGGAGCTCCCATGTTTCAGGAGCTGATGAACGGCAGCCACCAGAGGCCAAGGCAAGCCTGACCTGTCTGTCCTGTCAGGTTTGCTTAGAGCAACCCTTGGATATTTGAAATTATGAATGCAGAGTCCTAATCTAAAACATTTGTGCCTGGAAAAGAGGGATGGTGTTTTTGTGGTTTTTTTTTTCATAAAAAGAAAAGCACAGAGCCCTTTCCAGTGTTTGGAAAATAGGTGAGTGCTGCCCCTCAGGAGTCAAAGACCAGCCAGACTTGTCTGTCCTGACAACTTTTTTCTGGGAGCTATCCTTTAACACACAAATATTTGGAAATGGAATCCAAATTTTGAAAATGGATGCTTGGAAAAAATGGACAGATCTTTTCCATAAAAAGAAGAGCCCCGAGCCCCAGTGTTTCAGGGGCAGATGGGAGCAGCCTTCCACATTCCAAGGTCAGCCAGACCTGTCAGGTGACCCCTGGGAGGCCAAGGCAGCTGCACATATTTCATGTTCCCTTGGTTCCACAGGGCCCTGCAGTGTCACAATGGTTCTCTTGCATCCATGATGCCCTAAGTTGTCATAATGGCCCCTTGGTTACACAAGTCCTTAAGGATCTTAATGGTCTCCCCATGGTTCTACAAGGCCCCGTAGTGTCTTAATGGTCTTTTGGTCACATGAAGCCTCCCTGTGTCCAATGGCCCCTTGGTTCCATTCGGGCCTAGTAGTGCAACAATGATTCCCTTGGTTTCACAAGTTCGCATAGTGTCACAATGGCCCCTTCTTTCCATGAGGCCCTGCAGGATCACAATGGCGCTTTTGTTCCATGGGGCCCCACAGTGTCTCCACAATCGTCTCAATGATTCCATGGGGCCTTGCAATGTCACAATGCTCTCCATGGATCCACGGTGCCCTGCAGGATCACAACGGCCCTTTGGCTCCATGAGGCCCTAAAATGCAGCAATGGCCTCTTGGTTCCACAAAGCCCTGCTGCTTCACAGTGGCCCCTTGGAACCATGCGGCCCAACAGAGCCACAATGATGTCCAGTGGTTCCACGAGGCCCCACAGTTTCACAGTGGTGCCTTGGATCCATGGTGCCCTGCAGAGTCACAATGTTCCCCTTGGTTCCACAAGTTCCTACAGTGTAACAGGTTCCACAAGGGCCTGCAGTGTCACCATGGCCCACTGGTTCGACAATGCTCTGCAGTGTCACAATGGTCTCCATAGGAAGGAAACAAGTGAGCCCCAGTGGTGCAGGGGCAGATGAGCGGCAGTCACCAGAGGCCAAGTCTAGCCAGACTTGACTGTACGGGCAGGTTTTGTCTGGGAATAACCCTTGGATATAGAGAATTTTAGACGCAGAATCCCAATTTCGGCCATGGGTGCCTAGACAAGAAAGACAGTTCTTTTCCATAGGAATAAAAGCACAGAGTCCCAGAGCTTCACAGTCAGATGGGAGTGGCCCTTGGCATGTCAAATTCAGTGGGACCTGTCAGACCTCAGGAGGCCAAACCAGGCAGACCTGTTCCATGTTCCATTGACTTCATGGGTCCCAACACTGTCACAATGGTCTCCTTGATTCCATGAGGTCTTGCAATGCCACAATGGCTTCTTGGTTTCATGAGTCCCAACAGAGTCACAAGGGTCCATTGGCCCCACGGAGCCCCGCTGTGAAACAATGGCTCCTTGTTTCTATTTTAAATAAATCACAATCAAACCATAGTTTGATCGTTGATCCTTGCTCCCATAGGGCCCATGATGTGCACAATGGTCTTCTTGATTCCATGATTCCTGGATTCCACAGTCTCACCATAATTTCCTTGGATCTCCATTGTCACAACTGACCCATGGTTCCATGAGGTTCCATTGTGTCACTGTGGTCGCTGCCAGAGGCTGGATGAGATCGATGTTGTTATGTTTGCCCAACTATCCCATCAAAAGGAACCAAACAATATAATTAGATAATATCAATTTTAATTAATTGGTTAAAAAAATTATAAAATTGGATACAATAATTGGATACAATATATGATTAAAATAAAGGATAATTCGGTTCCAATAATAGCGCATAAGCAAAGAATAACCGCGGGGTACGGAGTGCGGGGCTCTTGGACCCGTGCCACCCTCCGTACAAAGTTGCCAAGTGAAAATTACCCCCTTATATACCATGTGTTAATACCATATTCTCCAGTTCCGGTTCGTCATCTACCTATCTCCGCCCTCATGAACACCTTTATTGCGCATGCGCCACCACTCAGTTCGGTGGTCGCACAAGTTTTTGGGGGTCTTAATTGATGAAGAATTGCAGTCTTCCTCTTTGTCCTTTGATTCACCTTTGGGTTACACATGCGCACCAAGCCGATATAATATAAGCCAAGAATACATATCACTACATCTATGTATAAAAATAATAAATCCCTTATAATTAACATTTTCCTGGGAGCCAACCAGGTTCTTGTTCATTTTTAGCATCTGCTTCCCCGGCCTTTCCTGTAGGCCTTGGAAACATCTGCTTGAGGGGGGGAGAGATGGAACCCCTCCTCTCTCCCTCTTCCTTTGGCATTCTATTTTTATTATTCCCAATTATTATTATATGGTAGATCTTGTCCTTGTAAACATCTGCAGAAGGGGGGGGGTGGAGCCCCTCCTCTCTCCCTTTTTCTTTTGGCATTACAACTTTAACTATTTTTATTTCTTCCAAATATTAATTATTAAATGTTATTAAATGGTAGGTATCAATTACTGTTTCCATTTTATCAGCACGAATCATACCTATTTACCACAAATCCCCCATTTCTCTTTTTGATTATTGATTCGTGCTGTATTTTAAAAGGCAGTGCCCTGATATCCTCTATATTCTTCACAATTTAAATTTTCTCGTTGTCTCCTTTCAGCTTCAAACTTTTCCAGCATTTCTGCTACTGCTTCCAGTTTTTCACACTCTCTTTCGAATTTGGTTAGCATTTCCTGGGTTATTTCCACCTTTTTAGGTCCTTGCTTTTTAGCCCGGGTCGATTTAGTGGTTAGGACCATTATTGATTTTGGCTTTCCTTTTCTGTTATTTCTGAGTCTAAAGACATTGTTGTGATCTGCATCCCTCGGATCACTGAATGAATTAGTCTAATAAAACATGGAATCATACAAGGCAGAAATAGAAGTCCCAGAGCTGAACACAACACTATGAACTTTAACTTTTTCTACTAAACACCTCTAAAGAGGTTATCTCACCAATCTGCTTTCAAGATCGAATTCTACTTCTGTACTGGCACATGAGCTACTCTTTTAATTTCTTCTGCTAGTTCAGTGATTGCTTTCTTATAATCATCAATTTCTACACAGCACTCAGATTCATTAAATCTCTCACAAACTCCTCCTTCTTCTGCTAATAGATAGTTTAGGGCAATCTTGTTTTGGTACACAAATGCCCACATTTGTGTATATTGTCTGGCTAACATTTTTAAAGCACTGGAGGTGTGATTTGACACTACTTCTACTACTGCTTGGAGTCTTATTAACTGATTCAATAAGTAAATTGGGGTCTTATATCTTCATGATTTATCTTGAGCTCATGTTGCTGGGTCATAATATGCTATAATTCTTTCTGCAGGCCATTTGTCCTCCCCCCATTTTTGGTTCCCTCCTGCTGTTGGAAAATTGAGATTCACATCTCTTTTATTTCGCTGCAGGGTTTCATACAGTGGAGTTCCTAACACATTGCTCCTAGACTTCGGTAGAACAAAGAAGGAGGGTTGTATTACTCCTAAGGTACAGGTCCCTCCCCATTTTTGTGGTAATTTACTGTACGCCCGTTGCCCACAAATCCAATATATCCCATCTGGGGCTTTCCATCTTTTATCAGCTTTTTCCGGTTGTTCCCAATAAGGCCTTAGGCTGTCGATGGATTGGTAGGGGTTAGCTCCAGGTCTTCTGTACTAGCATAAATTTATCTGTTCATTTCATTCACAATTTATTTCTTTTATTGGTCCCCAGTATCCAGTAGGGGTTTCAGGTCGCCAAACCTTTGATTGATTATCCATGTTGACCACCAATGTGGATTTACAAGGAGTATGCCCCACTACTTTATTGAATTTTCTTCCTTCCCGAGTTATACAAAGGGTTCCGATCACTTGATGGCTTAGAATCCACCCTTCAGGTCTCTCCAATGTTCCTGAAATCTGGGTGTGGTTCCATTTTAAAAATTGTTCTGGAGCTAACCCTCTCCCTTTCCAAGGCCATCTCTCAGCCATTTTTAAACCTCCACAAATCCAACATTTGGATAATCCCAATTCTATAGCAATCTCTTGCATCAATCCCACAAACAGATTCTTATTTGAGGTTGGCAGGTCCCAATCTTTGTAGTGCTGTTTAAGCTGTTTATATAATTCAGCCAATTCTTTTGATTCTTTTCCCTGTTCTTTCCTCTACTCCTCTTTGCTTCTTCCTCTTCTTTTATTTTCTCTTTCAATTTTCCTTTAGTGCCCGGTTTCCCATGCCTGTACTTGATCATTTCCATTATCATCTTTCTCAAAACAAAAGAACCTTTCATATTGAGGGCAAATTTGATCACCATAGGGATAGGGAGCTCGTCCATTATATCCCAAATTTTTTCCTACCCAATACATCTTTCCTTCTTTAACACAAACATTTATAAAGTTGCTGCGGTTGTAGCAGGCAGAACTAACATACGGGTGTGTTACAAACACCGATTCCATCTTGTCTTTAATCCACACAGGGTGATTGCAGTAATTACAAATGTCAAAACTTCTGGGGTTTAACTTTTTGCCCAATTGGTTTTTTATTGTCGAAACTCTGTCCGGTGTAGCTTTCTGGCTTTGGCCAACTGCCCCGGGTACCAGGATGATCACAGTGAAAATAATCCTTAGGAAATCTACCTTTCTACCTTTCTCAAGGCCCCTTGGGTTGCAGCCAAGGGCCGAGATATCAGTCTTCTCGGTAGCAAAGGTGATATTCCGGGATCTAGTCACTGGTGCTTTTAGTTTCTTTGGCACCCATAGCCTCACAGAGTTTGCTTGTCTCCCTTTTAATCCCATTTCTCAGTACTGGTTGGTTGAAAAGGAATAATTAAAATGACAAGAGCAGGGAAAAGATTAGGCCAGAATACCATAAACCTGTATTTTTCAAAGTTTCAGGGATGTGCCAACCACAACAAGATTTTACTAATTTTCTGCTTCAAGGGCGGGGAGTGGATTAAATCGCCGCTTCCAATAGGCACACTCGCGGCGCCAATATGGTCCTGAATGCGCCTGTGTTGTGGTATGTAGACCTCTTCTCCACAACAATTGTCAATTATGAAACACTGGTCTATAAGATTATGAACTGCTCGTTCCCTTATTTGCTCTACAGCCAACAAAGCAAGAACCAATTGATCTAGGTTTTCTATTAATCCCACTGCTGCTGGAAGGGTCCCGTCTGCCAGTCTCAGAGGTATCCCAAAAAAATCACTAGCAATGCGTTCTATAGTTAGCCGGCTAAATACATAACCATAGCAAAACAAGCAAATCAATTGTCTCTCTTTCTCCTCCTTCCTGATTACTCTCCACCATGAGTTAAAACAAAATGTGCAAACAATGCATATCCAGGGATGACACCTTAGGCCATGTTTACCACATTCCCAACGTTTTACTTGTCTCTGGACCCCTTCAACCACAGGTGTTCTCAGTCTCAGTTTTTGGGATTGCAGTTCTGTAACCAATTCTAATAATGTTGCTGGTGGGTGACCCCGGAGGAGATCTTCGATCCTTTTAGGCTGTTCCCATTGATCTAGAAAGTCTTTTATTCTTTTCCACCGGCGTTCTTCTGCCTCTGTGCTCAAGGGAATCGCAGTCGACAGTCTTTCCAGGATGCCTAATTCATTCTTAATAAATCAGGGTTAATAAAATCAACTTAAATTCCACTATACTTACATGACTTCTGATACATTCTTATTCCAATCTCTTATAAGGAAAGTCCTACCTAATTTCAAGCCTTTTTTAATTTCACTTTTAAATCTTCTGGTGTTGAGATAATTTTCCAATCAGGTACTGGCCCCTTTACTTGTGACACATGTGTCCAACCCCTCTGCTGTTCGAACTGCTGTTTCTGTTTTGGTGGTCAGCAGAACTAAAAAGGGCCCCTCCCACCGTGGTTCCAGGCTTTTCCTTCCAGCATTTGATTAATACATGGTGTCCTGGTCGAATAGTATGGATTGGAAAATCCAGGGAGTTGTTTGAGCTTAAAACCCTTTTTCCCTTAATTCTTTTTAGATTGTTTGCAATAGTTGTTATGTATCCTGGATGGTTCTATCCCCAACTATCAAGGGGTCTATTTTCATACCCTGAGGATAGGGCATTCCATATAACATTTCATATGGTGAAATTCCAGTCTCAGAATGGGGTTTAGTTCTAATGTTTAATAAAGCCAAAGGAGACACTTGGTCCAGGGCAGTTTTGTTTCTATCATCAATTTTGTTAATTGTTGCTTAATAGTTTGATTCATTCTTTCAACCCGTCCTGAGCTCTCAGGATGCCATGGAGTGTGATATTCCCAAACAATTCCCAAGGCCTGAGTTAGATCCTTAATTATCTTAGAAGTGAAATGTGTACCCTGGTCTGAATCAATAACCCTCACTAATCCAAATCTTGGAATTATATGTTCTAATAATATTTTAGCCACTGTTTGAGCTGTAGCCCGAACTGCTGGAAATGCCTCAACCCATTGAGTCAACTGATCTATTATAACCAACAAATATTTCCACCTGCCTACTTTAGGCAATTCTGTGAAATCAACCTGGATCTTTTTCAAATGGCCTATAGGCTGTTTTTTCGTCCTCCAGAGGGAGGGCTCCTCAACACCTTCTTATTTACCTTTTGACAGGTAAGACACCCCTGGGTAATTTGTTTCCCAATTTCAAATATTCCTATACACCCATAAAATTTTAAAAGTGATCACAAAGGGCTCTTGTTCCCCAATGTGTCCTTCTGTGCAGGTTATCTAAAATTTGACGTGCCATTGGCTTTGGCATCATAACCCTGCCATCAGGAAGGACCCACTTTCCTTCCTTAAATGTTGCTCCTAACTTTATAGCTGTCAGTTCTGCTAACGAGGGGGAGTGTCTCCTGCTGAATTTCTGTTTCTTGCAAGGTCATGATTTCAGAATCCCTTTTCCTTAAAGTCGCCCTTCTTACTTCTTCATCAGCCAAATTATTTCCTCTGACTTTAATATCTCTCCCTTTGGTGCCCCTTTACATGAACCACTGCTATTTCCTTTGGGCCCTTTAAGGCTTCAAGTATCTGAATTATCCACCTTTCATGTATAAACCCTTTTCCTTGAGTGTTTATAAGTCCCTTTCCTTCCAAATTTTTCCAAAAGTATGTACTACACTAAAAGCATATTTAGAGTCTGTATAAATGGTCCCCTCTTTTTTTTAGTATCAGTAATGCAGGGAGTAGTGCATAAAGTTCACAAGTTTGTGCCGACCAGGATGGACTAAGGGGACCAGACTCCTTTACTTTAAGCTGTTCAAGCTGTTCTATTGTCCCTTTTGGGACGCAGGGTTTTGAGGATGAAGAGGAGACGAGAATCTTGACTCCATAATTAGAAGACTTGATTTATTATATTATATATATATTACATTAGGACTATACTAGAAAGAGATAGAAGGAAGAAGTTGTCAGAAGGCTAGCTAAGAATAGAATAGCAAGAATGATAACAAAGGAGCTGGCTCCGACAGAGAGCGAGAGCCAGCTCTGTCATGACTGGTTAAGAAAATCCAAACACCCATAGAAAGCCAATCACAGATGCAACCTGTTGCATTCCACAGCAGCAGATAACAATTGTTTACATCTTGTCTCTGAGGCCCTCTCGGTTTCTCAGAAGGAAAAATCCTAAAGGAAGGATTTTTCAAAAAAGATGTCTGCAACATCTCACCCTTTTAATTAATTAAATTAAAAAGAAAAGTGTTTGTAATTTTCTCTGCTGGGCCTGTGCAGAGGAAAGCACAAACACCTGAGAGGCTATCTTTGCCAATCCAAATCTCAATCAAGTGCTGGTGTGGAATGAACAGGGAATCTCTTCACCTGTATAACATAAGATTCTATCAAATCACTACAACAATCTTATATTATAAGAAAATGCAAAAGCAATGCACAGAAATTCAAGTCCAAGCAGCTGAGTTTCAGGAAAGTCCATGGACTGAAGATGTTCTTCTTTTGCCATCTCTGGAAGTCCCTTTTGTTCCTGAGACAGGCTTGCAGACTCCTGAAACAACAAACTGCTGAAGGAAAATCTATCAATAGTTATCAAAAAGATTCAAATAATTTTGAGAAGATTTCTTTGAATGCCTTGCTGCCAGCTCTTTCACCCTTTTTTATTTATTTTTTTTTTAATTTAATTTAAATTTTGTTTGTTTGTTTGTTTAGTTTAGCAAGAGCAGCAGCAAAGCAAAGGGCCAAAGAGAGAGGTCTGGGGGGCCCTGGCCCATGTGGAAGGATCAGGAACCCCAGACCTGGCCCATGAAACGGTGGCCCAGGGCCCAGAAGGGGAAGCAGAACCCCAACCAACAGGAGGCTGAGCGGGTGGCCCTGGCCCAAGCAGCCAAACCAAACAGCCCAGGCCCAGCCCGGCCAGGCGGGCTCTGCATTCCCACAGCCTGGCACCACACTGCCAAGGAATGGCAGAATGGGTGGCCAAAGGTTTCCTGTCCCCAGAATCACTGAGGCTTGCCAGCAGGGGGGCAGAAGCTGTGCCAGGAATTCCTATCTCCAATCTAGGATGTTTGTCCCCCACAGCAGATAAGTGATGATCGCTTTTGGCTGTGCCTCTGCAATGCAAACGGTATATAGCTCCCATCTGCCTCCCTGGTATCACCCCCAACCCTCCTGGGCTGAGGACCAAAGGCAGAACTGGGACCCACCTGCCCCCGCCAATGCTGGGCCGCGAGGGGCAGAGAGACGTGCACCTCCCAAGGGAAACCCTGATCGAACAGCCCCAAGCCCGCAAGAACTCCGATCTTAAAAAAGGCAGACGGGCTGCTCAACAGCCAGCTGGCGGGCCATGCCCCCCACAAAAGGAGAGGTTGATGTTTTCCCCTGTCCCAGCTCCGCCGCAGGGGCAGCCCTGGGACAGCCAAGAACTCGGGGAAGTCTCGCTGGAAGCAGGGTGATGGTGATGCTGCGCCTGCCGGGGCCGGCTCGGCGTCGGTGTCAGCAGCGTCCTGAGCCGGGGCGGGCTCAGCGTGATTAAAAAGGCAGCATCCCGACCCAGGGCGGCTCAGCGGGGCTCAAAGGGAGTCGCCAACATCGCCTGCCCCTGGCTCTGGGGTCGGCCTGGAATTCAGGCGGAGAAGCCGGCGGGATCGGCACGGGCGGGCGGAGGAGGCGGCGGTGATGGTTGTTGCCATTCAGCGACATCGGCCAGTCGCAGGAAGCAGCGCAGTCAGCGTGGAAGGCGGCGTGCGGGCACAGAAGCCGGCGGAGTTGCGGGCGGGACGCCCCAGGCAGGCGGCGCGGAGCGGGGTCAGGAGGCGGCCCCGCGGGCCCGGGGCAGGCGGGTCTCAGGGACTGTGCCGCCCCTGCTCTCTGAGCGGGCAGGGCCCAGGAGACCGGCCGGGGCGGTGCCGGCAGGGCTGCCGGAGGCGTTTCCCCCATCCCCGCACAGGAACGGGGGAGGAAAGAAAACGGCATCTGAGCATGAGCCAAGACGCAGAAAAAACTTTTTCGGCTCGGGACGAAAATTCGCCCCCCACTGCATTTGGGGGCTGAGAAGCAGGCAATCGTCCCCTCCAAAGGGTCGTCTCCCGAGGGAACCGGGGAACGGAGAACATTCCCCCTGCAGTGAGCAATCCAGGGAAAACAGCTGCTCTCCGCTTCAAGACCTGAAAAAGCAGCCTGAAAGCTGGATAAACCTTAGGCATCCGAACCCACGCTCAAAACAGAACTGGAAAATAGAGTCCATGCACTTTCCCCACGAACAGGTCGAGAGCATAGACACATTAGTAAAAATTCCAAAGAGCTTTGCCCATTGAAAAACTCATAGAAATCTGTCTCCATCAGAGAATTTCATCCTCTTGACCTCATTTTTGCCAGAGGGCAATAAGTTTCTCCTCTGAAGGGGAGAAATGAACCTCATCCCCAAGGGAGAAGTCCTCACATAAGCAGCCACAAATTACGACGGGCTACATTTTCAGGAGGGAAACCCACAGTACCTTTACACAGTGTCCAACACTCTGTGGCCATCTGCATGGTCCTGGTAGGCTTTCCAGACGTCATCCTGAGGCTTTTCAGAAGGTTCTCTTTGTGGTCAGCCTTGCTGTGAACTCTGTCCAAATCAGGATCTTCAGTTCTTCAGCTCCTGGCTAGAATCCACATCTGTGGTCGCTCGTGAAGCAACCATCAATGCCACACACCCGGGATTTACCCAAATGTAGCAAATGCTCCTCTGGTGGTCTCACCAAGTGAGAAATGTCCTCCTCAGTCGAAGGTCCAATTGTTCATTTTTCAGTCGGGGTCACCAGTTATTGTCCCTTTTGGGACGCAGGGTTTTGAGGATGAAGAGGAGACGAGAATCTTGACTCCATAATTAGAAGACTTGATTTATTATATTATATATATTACATTAGGACTATACTAGAAAGAGATAGAAGGAAGAAGTTGTCAGAAGGCTAGCTAAGAATAGAATAGCAAGAATGATAACAAAGGAGCTGGCTCCGACAGAGAGCGAGAGCCAGCTCTGTCATGACTGGTTAAGAAATCCAAACACCCATAGAAAGCCAATCACAGATGCACCTGTTGCATTCCACAGCAGCAGATAACAATTGTTTACATCTTGTCTCTGAGGCCTCTCGGTTTCTCAGAAGGGAAAAATCCTAAAGGAAGGATTTTTCACAAAAGATGTCTGCAACACTGTTCCCCACTGATTATAGCATAACCTGATTTTCTTTTCCCACTTACTACCCGGGATGACCCATCTATAAATGACTTTTCTCCCCTTTGTAATTCTTGATCTCCCAAATCTGGGCGTACTTTTGTTTGTAATTCTATAACCTCTATGCAATCGATAGAACAGTTGTTCCCTGGGTCTCCATAAAAGAAATTGAGCAGGGCTCTAATTTCGTGTCTTTCAATTCTAACTCAGGAGGTAATCAGGATAGCCTCATATTTTAGTATTCGGCTATCTGTTAACCATTTTTCAGCTTTTTGTGCCAAAATTCCCTAATGTTGTGGGGGGTATTATACTTCAAAAGGTGCCCCAAAGGTTACTTTCGGGCCTCTTCACTAGCAAAAATGCAGTCGCTACCAAAGCCTGTAAACATGTTAGCCCAGCCTTTACTAACTGGATCTAATAGTTTTGAATAATACCCCACTGGTTTCCGGCTTCCTGCCCAGTCTTGAGTCAGCACCCCATAGGCTGTCTGATT
>JALJVW010001859.1:0-12897 GCA_024865655.1 Emberiza elegans
TATGAAATGAATCTATGTAAATGTAATCAGTATTTTCTTTTATTCTGAAAATCAGAGATGGTCAAATAAATATTTATGGTTTGTGCAAACATCTTACAGAGTTAGTAGGTCTATTTCCTTTACTTAAGCTTGTAAAAGTGATTTATTCTGATGACAGTGAAGGATCTGGCAGCACAGGTCTGCCCTCATTATCTGGCAGCACAAGCAGTGGCTACATCACTCAACTGATGAAGATGGATTCAAATCTCCAAGATATTTTAAATTCTTTTTGATGAAATGTGAAAGAGAAGTGCAGCAGAAAAATGGTGCAGCCAGCCAGTATCATGCACCTTAATGCAAAATAAATGGTTATTAATTTTTGAGACATAAATCTAGAGGTGTACCTTTTGTGCTGGATATTTTGCCACTGTTTGGCTTTAAGTGAGTAGATAACACTTTGATTGATTTGAATTAATTTCTAAATAGCTCCTAAGGTATATGTATGGCATTTGTTTGCTTAGTGAGCAGAGACCAGTTCTATCATAAAGGCGTATTTCTGCTGACCAGCAACAAATAGTATAACAGACATTCTTTCTTTAATAAATGCATAAAATGTGGTGTGGCAAACATTAGGGTGAATGCAATTCCTAATCTCTCCATTTCGAGCTCTGGAATGTGATGATCCTGGGTTTGGATAACAATAGAAGTACCAAGTGATATGATTAAGAAAGTCAATTTAAATTCCTGAACGTGTGTTTGTCTTCTGAAGCTGAGGAAGTGAAGTTCCGCCTCTGACTGACACTTCTTGCTGCTGTAGAGGCAGATCAGAGCCAGAGGGTTGTTAGAGGATGTAAAAACAGGCACTTCCGCTGCTACATCTCTCCTCCTTCACTCAGCACCTCTGAAAGTCCTTGTGCTCTTTCGTGTGAGGAAAGGAATGAGAGCTGCAAGACCCAGGGATGTACAAAACTATTATAACTTGCCTGGAGGTGTTGGAGAAGTGTCCAAGGCCCCAAGGCTAAGTCCCTTTGTCTATTTATAAATGAGCAGGTGCAGAGTCAGTGAGATCTCCGTGGACATCCACAGCACAAGCAGGCTGTGAGCTTCTCCAGACAGCAGCTCGTGTGCAGTGGGCAGTGAGAGTGGATCAGCCCATCCTCTTGCTAGCCAGGAGAACTCCAGATTTAAGATCAGCAGACAGAGGGAGAAGGATGGTTCAGCCATAGTCCTGCTTTGGAAAGATGCTTCCATTCCCTTCCTTATACCTGAGACCTTCCCCACCAGCGCGTCCAGGATTCCCATTTCAGATCCATCAGTAGCCTTCAGCTGTCACTCTCCTGTCCACACCAACCTCAGCCACACCTCTGTTCTTCTCCCCTCTCTTTCTGGTTACCTGCAGACCTCATAATCCTCACCTCTTCTTTTTCCTGAACCCCTTGCCAATAAATGTACACTGGTATGAATTTCATTATTTAAAAGCTACTTCAAGTTTTACATAATTGAAGACATCTGGACCCTGACAGCATTTATGACCCTCTCAAACAATACTGACAGAGGCAGCTTGTGGCTTCCTCTGTCGGGTTCCTACCTATCACCTCAGTGTTACCCATGTTCAATTTATATTGATAACATGACGTAGCCCTTTGGACTATTCAAATCATAGGAAAAAAAGCATAAAAGCACCTTAAAATGTCTTCCTGCACATATTCAGTGTGGGCATATTGAACAGAATGTGTCTGTCTTGGTTTTGAAAGACAGGTGTCTGCTAAAGAAGGCAGAAGCCTCCCTAAAATGAAAATGTAAACCCCCTCCTCCAAATTGCTATAAATTTTAAATTAAGGGGCTCTCAGGCAAAAAATATGGGAGCAGAAAATAACAGTTCTTTAATAGGGAAGAAAATAAAACGATAAAATAAACAATGCAGTAAACCAAAACAACACTGACAGAGTCAGAACACAACCTGACACCCTGTTGGTCAGGGTGTTAGTAGCAGCCCAATTGGAAATGTGGCTGCAGTCCTCCTGAAGTGTCAGGTGTGGTTCCGTTGGAGCAGGGATCCTGTAGAAGGGTGTAGTCTTCCTTTGAAGATCCAGTGGAAGGGGCAGCTGTTCCTCTGGGAAAATCCAGTGGAGAAAGCCTTGCTGGTGTTCCAGAATCTCAAGATTATATCTGGGTCGAATGCTTGGCTCTTCCCTCTGGGTGGAGCATCTCACAATAAGATGGTATAGTTTTTATCAGTCATGCAGTGACATTCAGTATTCTGTTATCAGCAGATGTCTCACCAGAGGGAGGAGTTATAATAATAGTGACGGGAACCTCTCTGGGTAAGCCCGACTATTATCATATGTATGCCCAGCTAGCTCAGTACATCAAGTCTCTGGCAGAGACCCAATAGCTGAGTTAAGCAAGGGACCAAAGCCGCCGAACTCCTTCCTAGCAAGCCAGTGATACTCAGCTTAAGTGATTCAGCTCTTTCGTGAGTTCAGCTCGGGCAGCTAGGAGGAATCGCTCGGGGCAGTGGCGTAGCAGACGAGAGAGAGGGGAAGAGAATGCGCCGAAATTCCGCAGTGAAGGTTTATTCGGGAGGTCCGCGAAGGGTACAGCGCTTCTTCTTCTCCCAGGAAAGGGGGTACAGAGGGCTCTTTTTATAGCCTTGGCATGGATCCAAAACCAGCCAATGGCCGCAGGTTTAAGCATATTCCTTAACTGACCAATAGCTAAAAGAGTTACAATAGTATTGTCTTAACTGATTAAAGGACAGGTTCTCAACACGGTCGGGTCAGAGGAACAGGACAACGCCCGCTCAGGGATGACTCAGCATTCAATTCTCCAAGGAGCTTTTCCTGTATCCTTGGGGTTCACTACAACTCCCCTTTCTGTTTTTACTAAAAAGGCATTCCCTATAGTTCTTTTAAAACAGTGGAAAAGGCACGAGAACATAGCTAACACAATCACAACTACAAGGAGAATCAGCAAAATTCCCTTAACCAAGGAAGCAGCCCATCCTGTTAATCCCCAATGCCCAAAAAGTTCATTAACCCAGTCTGGAATAGTTTCTACTTTCAAGTCCTTCACGAGATCTTTCAGTTTCTGGATGTTCGCATGGATGGATTCGATCGTGAAGAAGAGGTTGAAGCAACACATTCCTTCGAAGTCCTCACAGCCGTGTCCGTGGGCAAGCAGCAGGAAGTCGATTGCTGCTCGATTCTGGAGTGAAGCTTGTCTTGTAGTTTCTTCATCCTTTAAGAGATCACTCAGGGCCGCAGAGGTAGCATTGGCTTGTTTACTGAGCCAGCACCCAAGGTGACTGATTTCACCGAGGGCTTTAGCTGCAGCTACCCATGGTAAAAACAAGGAGGCCGCAATCTTTTTCGGTTTGTTCCAATCATACAATTTAGGGTCACAATTTTCATCAAATTCAGTGTAGGACCTTTTTTGGCGTTTTGATTCGCTTTCCTTTTTCCAATTATGTAACAGGGTGATATTTGGAGTAAGGGTGGAAAGTTTACCAAGGGTACAGGGACCTCCTGGAGTCAGGAAGGGATCCCTGCCCAAACCCTGTCACCACAGATGAGAAACGTTCCCTTAGGTAGTACCTTGGGATGGGGCGAGGACACAGAGATCACACGAGCCGTGTAATTGCACCAATCATGAGGGTTATAGGCTTTGTTAATTGGTGATACATCTTTTCGATATGTGTTTTGTTCTGGTCAATTCCTGGCCAATTACTATTTTTGGACGTCTAAAGTAAAATTTGACGCAATATGTGGCCATGGAGGACCCCAATAGATCAATTCTTGGGGCTCCTGATTATCATCTGGCAGAATTTTTGTCCACTCGTCCCAAGTATCAACCACATTGGGTCTCTTACCTGTGGTGCGAAGAACCTCTGAGTTATAGAAAGGCCAATCATCTGCAACAAAGGGAATTCCTACTAGACATGTGGAAAGTGGGTTATCAATGCTTCCCATGGACAAGCACAGGTTGTCCTGTTTTAGCGTTTTTGCTAAGGTTACCCAGACATTATGACTGGGCTGAGGGCTGATCCAGCCGGAGACATGCGGTGCAGTGAAGAGCATCCAGGCTGCAGTGAGGACAGCACCAACGGAGATATTTTTCATCTTTGGGCAGGAATAGGGCTTCTGATAGGGAATATAAACAAAATTGTTAGCTTTATGATGAGAGGGTTTTGCCTAGATCTTTTCCTGTTCCTGTCCTCCCCCTTTTTCTTTAATTTCTAAGTTATGCTAAGAGTGGGTAGAAAGCAAGAGGGATTTTTAAAAGTTAGAGAAAAGGAACAATAGGGTATTTAAAATGCAAAAAAACAGAGTAACAACACATAATTCAAAAACACTTTCATGTTAAGGCTATCTATGGCTTGATGCAGCAGGACATTATGTTGTCCTCAGTGTTGTCTGCTGTCTTGTGATGGGTCGGTCTGTGCTGGTGTTAGAGGGAGTTCGGCGACGTCTTCTTCTCCAGGCCGAGCTGGTTTGGTTCTGAGGTGGTCTTGTGTTTGCCTCAGGAGAGTTCTTGTCTTCATCTGCAGGAGCGGTATTTTTGAAGATTCTAAGTATGGTTTACATTTTTTCCTGGGTACCACCTTGGACCGGATGGCAGTAGCACACACGCATGTCCTCTACCCCAAGTAATCAGCTGATAAGGCCCAGAAAATTGATGTGATTCAGGATCCTTCACGAGCACTGGTGGTTTTTCAGTAAGCTTTGCTTGGGTGGAATTTGCAAAGTGGCGAAGTATTGGTGGATCAGGCTCTGAAACTGAACAGTTCAAAAATTGATGACATAGAGAGCTTTACAAAGTCTTTCCACTGGAGATGTGATTTTCGTGTCTCTGTTCTGCTGATTGAGGACTCTTTTGAGGGGTTTGATGTGTCCTTTCCACGATGGATTGTCCTGTGGGGTTTACAGGTATGCCAGTCTTGTGTGCTATGCCCCATGCATTGAAGAACTCCTTTAACTTACGGGAAGTGTAGGCTGGTCCGTTATCTGTTTTGATTTCCTTTGGTACTCCCAGGGTGGCAAAAGCGAGTAGAAAGTGTTTTATTGTATGCAGTGCATTTTTCTCCTGCGTGTGATGATGCAAACACAGCTCCTGAGAATGTGTCAACCGATACATGCACGTATTTTGATCTTCAAACGGTGCAAAGTGAGTAACATCTGTCTGCCACAGCTGGCAGCTGTTCAGACCTCTGGGATTGACTCCCATTCCCATAGATGGTATCTGATAGGACTGACAGTTTGGACATGTAGCCACAATAGCCTTTGCCTGATCCTTTGAGAGTTTGAACATTCTCCTAAGGGCAGGCACATTTTGATGAAAAAACGCATGAGACAGCTTTGCCTGGGCAAAGATGTCAGGAATATTAGCAGTTTCTACAACCATTGCTAAAGCATCTGCTTTCCTGTTGCCTTCTGCAATAATACCTTGAAGATCCGTGTGGGACCTCACATGCATTATATGGTAAGGCTGCTTTCTGTGGGAGATTAGGCGTACCAATTTAGAGAGCAGTTGGTACAACTTTGGGTTAGAAACCTCTTTAAGAAGAGCATGTTCTGCTCTCATAGCTATACCAACAACATAAGCTGAATCTGTGACCAGATTAAAGGGTTCATTTTAAATCTTTCAAAAGCTCTGACTACAGCTGCTAATTCTGCAATCTGTGGTGAGCCCTGTACAATTGTATGTCAGATTCCCAATTTTGAGTTTGGGGTCTCTCCATGTAATCACTGACTTGTGGGAGGACCCTGAGCCATCAGTAAAGAGGGTTAGAGCTTTAAGAGGTTTTACGCTTTGGATTCGTTTTGGAATCAAATGAAAGGTTTCCTTAAATTAAAAAGTTTGTGCTTTGGGATTTGAGCTGTGGTTCGACCTGTGTAGCTGTCTAAGGCAAATTGAAGGCTCTCATTAGTTTGGATCAGATCCTCAAAATCAGTAAGAGTTATTGCAAGTATATGCATTCAAAGTCACAACCTGAAAGAGGCGAAGGCGAGTCCTAGCCTTTTTATTAGGTGAGCTATGATCTCCTGGTAGGTGGTAAGTGTCTTTGTGGGCTGGTTACTTGTAAAAAATCCATTCTAGTATCAGCAGAGGATCTCGAAGCTGAGAGTCCCATTGAAAAATCAGTCCATGAAATCAGGGTGCTTTTCCCAGAATGATGAACTGGAAAGGCAGGCTGGGGTCGAAGCGATGAGCTTTGCGTGAAGACAGAGCTTCCTGGACTTTGACAATAGCACCTCTGGCTTCTTCTGTGAGAGTGCAGGGAGAGTCCAATTCCTTAGGTCCCCTAAGAAGGTTGAACAAGGGAACAAGGTCCTCTGTTGTAATTCCTAGCAGTGGACGTACCCAGTTGATGGATCCACACAGGCTGTGTAAGTCTCTCAAGGTTTTGGATCATTAAGTATAGTGATCTGCTGGGGTACGATGGTCCTTTCCCGGATCTGGACTCCAAGGTAAGTCCATGGCTTGATGTACTGGATTTTGTCCTCACGAATCTCCATCCCTGCCTTTTCTATGGCTTCAATAGTCTTTTTAACTGTGTTGTCCAAATGAGTTTTGTCTGAAGCACACACCAGGATATCATCCATATAATGGTAGATTATGGAATCTGGAAATAATTTCCGAATGGGAGACAAGATGTGAGCCACATACCACTGGCAGATACTCGGCGACGTTTTAAGTCCCTGAGGAAGAACGGTCCAATGGTATCTTTTGAGCGGGGCCTCGTTGTTGGCGAGGAACGGAGAAGGCAAACCGAGGAGCATCATCTGGATGTAGAGGAATGCTGAAGAAACAGTCCTTAATGTCTATGACAACAAGTTCCCAGTCTCTAGGCAACATCGATGGGAGGGCAAACCAGGCTGGAGAGGCCCGTGTCCTCGATGACCTCGTTGATTCTGCGAAGGTCGTGGAGAAGCCTCCATCTGTTAGTCCCAGGTTTTGGTAGGACGAAGACAGGAGAATTCAAGGGCTATCGGACTCAACGATGTGACCTTTAGCTAGCTGTTCTTCCACTAGGCGTTTAGGGCGGCGCAGCTTAATTTTAGAAAGGGGCCACTGTTGGACATGTATAGGCTTGTCACTTTTCCAGATGAGTCGAGGTGTTTCAGGAGCGCCCCTAACTCAGTGGCCCCACTGAAAAATCCCAGTGGGAATGCTTAAAGTGGCTCCCCACTGGGATAAAACGTCTCTGCCCCAAAGGGTGATGGGGGCCCTTACCACAAATGGGCGGATGGTTTGCCATCTGACCATCAGGACCTTCAACAAGGATGTTGTGCTTGCTCCTCATGGATACTGTATTTCCACCAATCCCGGAAATCATACCTGCAACAGGTTGTAGCTCCCAGTGCTTAGGCCAATCTGAGCGGCGATGATGGTCACGTCAGCACCGGTGTCCAGCATCCCTGGCAGGTGGGTCAACTCTCCTTTGCAGGTGAGGCCGCACTCGATGAAAGGCTTGGATGTTCCCCGACTTGTACCCACATGGCTGTAGGGTTGAGAGGTATCTGTTCCCTGTGATTCTTTGGAAGCAAAAAAGCTTGTGCTATTGGGGTACCCTTTGAAGAAAAAATGGTAAGTCCATACAATATACCTGGATGAGGATTTCTTGTCCTGGCATCACCGTAAGCACTTCTGGAACAACAAATATTTCCTTTGGGCAATTAAGAGAGTCCCCTGTAATTAAAATGTCTGAGGGATCACCTTTAGGTCCATATTTACCAGTGGGAATTCTGTGGACATTATCATTAGTAAACTCAATGGACAAAGCAGTTACCAGTTGTCGGCGGGTTCCCATCTGGGTTGTCCCGTGGGTTGAATCCTCTTCTTGTGGTCTGGAACGCCTTGGGCTGAAGCGTGGTTGGGTCTGAATGGCCTTTGATTTGTTGTCATCGCCCGGGGCCCTGGACCGGGCTCCATAAGCGTTTCCCGGACGCTGCTGGGGCGTTGCTGGATCTGGGGTCTCTGATGAGGGGTAGCGGTGGTATCGAGGAGGTGATCTCTCAGGACAGTCCTTGATGTAATGTCAAGTTGGCCACAGTGATGGCACTTAGCTTGGTCTTTAGAAGTCATTACTGCATAAATCCCAGAAACTCCTTCAGCAATACCCTTAGTAACAGCTTGGGCCACTGTGTTTTCAGTGGACATGTGGCCAGCGTACAGCATTCTAGCATTTGCTCTATAGTAGGGTTTGTATCCACGGGTAGGGACCTCAAAATGGCTTTGCACCTTTCATTTGAATTACTCAAAGCAAGCTTACATAGGAGTTCCTTCCTTGCCTCTGCACTCTCAATCTGTTTCTCCAAAGCATCTTTAATTCTGTCTACAAATTTAATAAAACTTTCATCCAACCCTTGTTTAATAGTAGAAAAATGCATTGTTGGCAGTGACTCATCATGCATGAGAAGCAGAGAGGTTTTGCTGCAGTTGCAACATCTTGTAAAGCGTCTTTTGTTAAAGTTTCTAATTGATTAGCAGGTTGTTGTAATGCACCTTCACCTGCAAGCTGATCACTGAAAAATTCGTCTTATTAGCATCTGCAGCATAGGAATCTGATAATATTTTCAAATGTTTTTCCAATTCCTTTCCCATAGCATATATTCTGCTGGGGATAGGAGACAATTTGCAATATTTTTTTACATCATGTGGAAGTAAAACATATGCAGAGAACATAGCTTCTAGAAAATTTCTAAAAAGATATGTGCACTTCTGCCATGGTCTTTGGCTATATTTCTTAATTGTACTAATTCCTTATTGAAATTGCTGTCCACCTTTTAGTGGTGGCAGCTCCACCGTTAGATCCTTGCAAGTACTCGACTGGAAATGCATTAATTTTCTGTGCAAGATCCCAATCACCAGTTTGACAACCTCCATTTTAATGAAAGCCCATGGGTCTGAATGAATCGTTTCAGAATCTGATTCACTGGAGGAGGCCTCTGAGGAGGACTGTATTATTAATTTGGATTTGCGTTTTAATCGCTTAGAAACGTTTTCAAGGGTTTCAAAGGCTGGTCAGAGGGTGGCGCTATTGGCACCAGAGTAGAAGCACAGCAAAGGAAGGAACGGTCGGGGGTTTTCATAACTTGGGGGTTTCTGAAATTCCGTTCGGGGGGAGGAGGGGGTGTTGAGGAGGCGCGGAAGGAGGACAGGGGGCTGAACAGGGTGGGGGGTGCAGGGATAGGGAGTTGGGGCACACAGCTCCAGCGTTGCGGATTGAAATGCCGCGGTTACAGGATTGATAGGTGTTTGGACGGAACTAGTAAAATTCTCCTGTCAGGGGAAGGCTGAGGACAGGGGCGGGGGGGACAGAGCCGGCAGGAAGGGGGAGGCGGGGCGGCAGGAGAGGTGGGGGTGGGTGCCACCACAGCAGGATGAGGGGGGAACAGAGGCGGAGGAACCCGCGGGAAAGGGAGGGGGACAGGGGGGGGCAGGTCAGGTTGAGAAGGCGGCTCAGGGAGGCGAACACGGAAACGGCGGCGGTGGGGGAGAAGACGGAGGAGGGCGGAGACGGAGGCGGCCGGAGGAGGGGGGGGGGGGGGGGGCGCGGGGGGGGATTGGCTGAGGACAGGGACCCGACCGCCCGGAACCTGGGATGGACCAGAGGCCAGGACAGGGGTAGGCAGGATGTGTGGCGGGATAGATAAGGGACTGGGGTGGGGGTCAGGCCCCGGGACCCTTGGTAGAGGAGGAAAGTGTTATCTCAGAGCCCGCGGGCAAAGTGGTGGCCGGGCTGATTAGCAGAGTCTTATCACTCGAGCCATTTGCATTCGAAAGGCCACTGACAGAACTCGTTTGCAAGAGTTTTTTCGAGTTAAAATTCTGAACACTTTTAGTTATAAAAATGAAATAAAGGCAAGAAATTAGTTACAGAGAAATCTTGTCTAGTTTGAGTTATATAGAGAGTGTTGCCAATTTTGTCCCAAAAGGATAAATCAGTAACAGTGTTCTTATTAGTTTCAGGAAAATGCGAGGTAATCCATAAAATAAATCGTTTAAGACTGCTTTTTGAAAGTTTACCAGAAGAAAAGGAAAAGTTGTTAGTAGATAGAATTTCTACAATGGTTAAATAAATCTCTCTCTCGATATCAGAAAGCTTTGGGGTGCGTAAAGAGGCACCCATATTCCTTCCAACAGAAAAAAAACAAAAAAAAAAAAAAAAAACTCAAAAACAATCAGAACCCCAAAGGGACGCGCGCGGCTGTTAATTATACATACCAATCCTTTGGGGTGAATTCTGTGGAAGGCGTCTGCTTAGTCAGTTCTCCTCGAACAGTCTATGTTCAGATGGTAGAAGTGAGGTCGAATCTGACCGCTGGGAAAGAAGTCTCTTTCTAAAACGAAAAAGTCCCTTTTCCCAGCGAAGCGGCGTTCGGCGGGCAATTAACTGAAGCCCCGGGGGGTTTCGATGCTCAAGGTAGGAATCTCAAAGGATCCGTGTGCCCGAACGTCGTTGGCGCCACTTATAATAATAGTGACGGGAACCTCTCTGGGTAAGCCCGACTATTATCATATGTATGCCCAACTAGCTCAGTAAATCAAGTCTCTGGCAGAGACCCAATAGCTGAGTTAAGCAAGGGACCAAAACCGCCGAGCTCCTTCCTAGCAAGCCAGTGATATTCAGCTTAAGTGATTCAGCTCTTTCGTGAGTTCAGCTCAGGCAGCTAGGAGGAATCGCTTCGGGGGCAGTGGCAAGCAGACGAGAAAGAGAGAGGGAAGAGAATCGCGAAATTCCGCAGTGAAGGTTTATTCGGGAGGTCCATGAAGGGACAGCGATTCTTCTTCTCCAGGAAAAAGGGGTACAGAGGGCTATTTTTATAGCCTTGGCATGGATCAAAAACCAGCCAATAGCCGCAGGTTTAAGCATATTCCTTAACTGACCAATAGCTAAAAGAGTTACAATAGTATTGTCTTAACTGATTAAAGGACAGGTTCTCAACACGGTCGGGTCAGAGGAACAGGACAACGCCCCTCAGGAATGACTCAGCATTCAATTCTCCAAGGAGCTTTTCCTGTATCCTTGGGGTTCACTACAGGAGTGGTTGTGGAAGAGATGAGGAAAACTGCCCACTTAACAGAAGACAACTGCCATACAGATGGCAAATGGAATACAATTTGCTTGGCAATCCAGGACAGTGTCCAGACAGCTTTTCAGTCTTTTTCAGTGTCACTGTGTTGTTCCTGCCCTGAATGTGAAGGGTTAACTATGCAACAAATGAGAAAATTGTGACTGTCTTAGATTTGGGGATCATTATTAAAACTCTAGAATAGAAACATTGACAAGTGCTTTGTTTCATTTTTCAGCAGAAAAAAACCCTAATTTAAATGACACCATTTTAGTTTTACTCTATAATCCATTATTATGCAAGCAAACTTCAAAGAGAACAAAGTTTAAAACACTTGGAATCAATATTTAAATTGTATTTTTTGTCATACACTGAAAATATAAAGGATGGTGCCCTGTAGTACAGGATCATAGGCAGGATGATTTTGTGCTTGAAAAGAAAGAGCAAGCTTTTAGGATCTAAGTCCTGTATGATCTTCTGGAGGATGCTGCAGCTGCTAGCTAGAAGATCAATCACTTGACTTATATTTGATTTGACAGCTAAAATGCTTTTAGAAGCAGAGTCTGGTGGGCTTAGAATGGTGAATTTGAAACATCACACATCAATGTAAGCTTAGGAAAATTGCATGAATCAAATTTACAGGGAACTAAGAAAAATGTTTTTCATACTGGGTAAGTGGGTTTATTTGAAAAAATTAGGAAAAAACAAAGTTAAATATTGAAAGTAGAAATACCAATATCTGAGTTATTACTTCTTTTATATTAGAGGCAAAATGCACCATGGTGAGATCAGACTCAGTAATCCAGATTCCTTGCTCTGGAAGGGTTGCTTTGCTATTAATTTTTGTTTGTTTTGTTTTTGTTTGTTTGTCTGTTTGTTTTCAGGGAGCTCCATTTGTTTTACTGCTTGTCTGGAATGCAATGAAAACTTTTTTGAAAAGTCTGACTGGTGACCTGTAAATGAATCTCAAAACAGAGGCATCTTCCAAAGCCTACTGAAACAAAAAAAAAAAAAAAAAGCTCTCATGTTCATTTGATCCAATGGAAATATAGATCTGTACCTCCTTTATTTGAACCATCCCTATAATTCACCGACTCAGGTAATCCTTTAAGTGCTCAGTCAAATAACCTTAATTCTCTTCACATAATCTGAATAGTGGTCTCCCTTCATCCATCCATGGCAGTCCTGTCTCTGCCTCCAGAAAGAAAATTAAATCTCCTTTTCACTGACATCAGTTCAGGCACCAAGAGATGTCAGCCAGCCACCAGGGTAACTGAGCCAGCTGTCTGACATATTATTAACATAACATATATTTTAGTCATCAGTTATCTTGAATTATTTCTACCTGAATGTCTAACTTCAGACATGTCTTGTGCCAAAACTTCTTTCTGAGCTAACATGCATTGGGCTGATGGCATTGACTGATACCATTAGCAAATGAGCCAAAAGGAGCACCAGGCCAGTTGAATTATTCAGCCTGGCATCAAAAGGCATACACATGGATAAAACAAGCTCCTGGCTGCCTAGTGCTCTGCCTGGCATCATTGTTTCAAGGTACCTATCTCTGATGCTTCTCAAGCAGGAGCTCAACTGAGGGATTAGGTGATAATGACAATCAGTTTTTTCTTCCACTTGAGCCGTGGAAATCATGGAGGCTGGGCCTTTGCAAACACTTTGTTTGCCATGGTTACTCCTACACTAAAAACTTATAGATTTTCTAAGATATCTGCTTTGCCCCTTCAAAATAGTCCCTGGCTGCCCACACAGCAGATTGTGCCTTGAGGCATCCAGCAAGTGCCAGAGAAGCTGGGAAAATTTTTATTTCCCATCTATCCATCTC
>JALJVW010001860.1:0-26671 GCA_024865655.1 Emberiza elegans
TTATGATTCTGTTGTCTGACAGTAGATTTTTACTCCATGGTCTCTCTTCACAAGAGAGATGGAAAGCAAGACTATTTTCCTATGTGCAAAATATACTGTCCCTGCTATTTATCTCCACTCTGCAAGAGGAAATACCAGGCAATGAGTTTTTTTACTGAGGAGAGATTTAAATCCAATATAAATGGCAGGGAGTGTGCCCAGTTATTTGGACCAAAAGGCAAGCTGCATGCTCAGGTGATGTAAATCACCATAGTTCTGTTCAGGTTAAATATTCACTGCTCAGATCCACCAATCTGATCCAGAGAAGGGATAAGTTTCAGAACTGGTTATTATTTATTTGAAGTCAATTACTGGTTATCAATTCATGTGTATCTAACAGAAGACCGCATAATTTATTTTAATCTCATCGGCATAATAAATCTTAATCTCTGTATATGAATTTCTTTGTTGCAATGCTTTTCTTTTCTGTTGAAGCTGTAAAGTAATTGGAACAAGGATGTTTTTATAGCCTGGATATGCATATACCTACACGTACTTTGGCATTTCACGTATTTTTAAATCAAAAACTCTGATGTGAAAAAATAAAAATATATTAGAATATATTAAAAGAAGTTCTGTCTTCCAGATGCAAGCTCAGGGTAAGGAACCTCTTCTGAGTACTGAGTTTATCCCAACCATGCATAACATCACTATTGTAGGACTTGGGAATACAGAGAAAATCAAATAGGTCCTCAAATGCTGTTCTTTTTGGCATTCATCCTGAAACTCCAAAATACATTTTCCTCAAAAGAATTGATCAAAATAGGAAAATATGAAATCAAAGGGAATAGTCTCCTGAGATTACAATATGAATTAATAATGCTCTTATTGTATCAGTTGTCTGAGATGGCCTGATTTTATACCACCACTTCTTAAGACTGCTTTAACTAAGCAAACACCAGAGAAGATTCATTTACAGGATAGAAGAAAATTATTCATTAAAAACATACAGGGAAGAGTTACTTATGAACTCTCCTAAAGTCAACAGTGATTACGAGCATCTGACATCAATTAGGAATGCAACATCATGCTGCCAATCTGAAACTTTAGTATCTAAAAGTGCATTTAGAAATAGCTTGACAGCATCTCTCTGTGTCAAACAACTTGATATATCAGTATGCCTTCTAGTTAGGAGCCAAAACTCATAGGTTGGGAGAATGATTCAATTTCATTGTCTAGGAACTGATGCTACTTAGTCATCTTCCCGTGATTATGTGAAATAGAAAAGCCAGCAGAATACAGCAGCTACAGTGGGTAGTAATGAATAGAAATTTAAACTCAGTGAAGTGTTTAGCAGTTAAACTGCAGTACAACCGTGCAGTAGAAGAACTTTCTGGAGTAAAGGAACTAGTACATAAGGAGATAAAAACCTTTGGGTTGCTTCTATTTGTTTGAGGTTTTGGCGTTTTGGGGTGTTTTTGCTATTGTGGGAGTTTATTCTGTTTGGGTTTATGTTTTTTTTTTTTTTCTTTTTTTTTTTTTTTTTTTTTTGTCTGTCGTTGTTGTTTTGTTTCGTTTGACTTACTTTCACTCACACATTATTCAGGAAAGAGCAGGCTATCTTGAATTAACATTCAGAAAATCTGGCACGGTGAATACTTTTACCAGAAGCGCAAAATCCTGCACAACTGATCAGCACGAGCTGTTGCAGAAGACCAGAGCTCAGTGTGATAAAAAGAGTGCGCAGCAATGAGACCAGGATATTCTCTGTTCACTTCCTGTGCTATAATGAGTACTGGGTATCTCTCTCAGTTAGACAGAATAATTTTTACTTCTATAAATAATAGTGTTTTCAGAATGGCTTTTTCACCTTTTTTCATGAAGGATATTTGTCTTTCTGGACAGGAAAGAGATATGCAACTCATTCAACACCAAATATCCTATAAATAAATATTAAGATTAGATATTGAGGGAAAAAAAAAATGTCTTTTCTGAAAGGGTTGCTTGGCGCTGGAACCGTCCTCCCTGGGAAACAGTGGAATCCTTATCCCTGGAAGCGTTCACAAAGAGTGTTGATAGGGACATGGTTTAGCAGTGAACTTGGTGTCACTAAATTAATAGTTGGGCTTGATCTTAGTGGCCTTTTCCAACCTTATGCATTCTGTGATTCGAAAGAATGAGAAATAGGAAAATTTGCAGAGAGCTTCACAAATGTTACAAGACAGTCATGGCCATGCCCAAGACAAAAAAATATAAAGGTTCTGACAGGCTCCAACTAGAAGATGTGCCTGCTAACCAGTTTTTTAGTCCTCCTGAAAAAAACAACAAGGGCTACCAATTATATTTACAGAAAAACATTTTCTTGCAATGCATATAACCATAATCATTGCAAAGACACAGAAGCCACAAAGATTATTAGTCATTAAATGGATTAAGAGAGATGTGTGTACAGTGAATAAAATTAAGTGTATGGAAAATGAAATACAATGTTAAACAGAACACTAATGCTGATTCAACTAAACTCTGTATAATGAAGAATGAAGAAAACACATGCTGAAAAGAAACATTAAGAACCTACAGAAATTCTAAAAAGGTAAAAGAGTTGAGAAAGACTATTTGTATAGCTAAAGTGTGTCTGCACAATATGATGTGAAAAGGATTTACTGTACTTTTTGTTGACATTGCTTAGGAAACTGGAAGAAGGTTAGTGTGTTAGGGACAGATCTAGAAAATGCTGCCGGCTGAAACTTGTGTGTTTCTACATGAATGTTTCTACGGTTCTTTTAAAGATGTGCTTGGAAGCCACATCTGTGCCCGACGGAAAGATCTGCCCAGCATGCACTTCCCCCCTCTGCAGCTCCTACCTGAGTGTCAGGCAGCAATGCTGA
This sequence comes from Emberiza elegans, assembly GCA_024865655.1. NCBI lineage: Eukaryota > Metazoa > Chordata > Aves > Passeriformes > Fringillidae > Emberiza > Emberiza elegans. The sequence continues at coordinate 2,868 of JALJVW010001860.1, forward strand.
AAGGAAATGGACTTCCCAAGACTTCAAGAAGTTGAGGAGCAGAGCAAGGCGACATCTGCATTAATGCAGCTTCTGCATTTCATCACTGACTAAGTGACGTTTCTCCAGTGAGTGTGTGCTCTTGATGAGGCCATACAGAGGAAACCATCATCTTTCTGACCACATTTTCATAATTGCCTTTAATTAAGAATTTTTCCTTTCTGTGATACCTGCCATTCTGTGGGCAGAAGTTAGATAATGTTTTGTTCCCTCTTAGATTGAAACAAGAAGACAGATGAGGTCAACAGCAATATCGATTAATGTCAATTATTCAATATTTGCAATCTTGAACGTGCTAGATTACCAAGTGGTATTTCATGCCTGTAAGTGACTGTTTGTTTCAGTGACTACCAGGACCCCACCTAGGACATTGTTTAAAAGCTTTTCTATCAATGGAAAGCTAAAAATCATGAAATTAAAAATGGGTTTTTTGACAAGTTTCTCAAACCTAATTTCAAGATATGCTTAATCATGAGCCTTTTTGTTTTCAGACATCTAAGATATTAAAGTTAGCTCTTTCAGTAGTTGTGAAAATTATTTTATAACTGGTTTTGGGATCATATTGTCCTTCAGAGGTACATTTGTACTCACTTACTTATCTCATCTGCCCTTTATTTTTAAAATGCATTTTATAGTTGTGAGAATTGAAGTTCAAAATAAAATCTTTCCTCTACATAACAACACATGAAAAGACCATTTATTTCCACTTATTGTTTATTCAGAAACAATCCAAATATTGATAAGAGCTGAGATATGATGACAAATGAGATGAGAGAAAAATCACTCCCAGCTGACAGTTTTGAACTTTGCTAATTTTCAGCAGAGTTTATAGTATTGCTAATTAACATAATGGGATGGGTAAAGAGCACTCAAAAGTTACTTGTTTTCCATGGTGATGGCTGTAATATTCCCGATTCCTAGAATGACTAAAAACCTGGGTGAAAGAGCAGTTGTAAGTGCATAAAAGAGGAAGAAAGCAGAACTAAGGGTCCTGAATTCAACCACGAGGCCAGGTTGCAGAAATGGGGATTGTTCAGCCTGGAGAACAGATAGATTAGGCATGACCTAATGGTGGCCTTCCACTGGTCTCCTAAAAGGCGCCTACAGGAGAGATGCAGGGACACTGCTTAGATATAGGCAACAAGAGACGCTAAAGACGAAGATACGGAGCTCGCCCGAGCTAAGCGCCGGTCCTTGGCTTTTTTCGGCAGGAGCCGCGCCCGAGCACACCGCGACCGGCACAGTGCTCTGCGATCGGCACAATGCTTTTTGCGTGAAGAAGCCGCTTCTTCACCTCCGGGAGCCGGAGAGAGCGGCACCTTCCGAAAGGTGAACAACCAAGCCAAGCCACACTGGGATTGTGTGCACAGCTTGCAAACTGATAGAAAACAGTACCTTACCACTCTCCTGCCATTCCATTCACACTAACATTCCAATGCAAGTAGTTTTGGACAACTGCCTTTTGCTTTGCTAGTGGTAGGTTACAAGATCAGCAGCACCTTTGCAGCTTCCTGGGTTTTGATGTGGCAGCCACATGCTGCTCTCCGTCCTCCTCAGATCCACCACTTCAACCTGAGACAGGAAAGATCAAAATCTTGTGAAGTCTCTCAGCAATGTAACAGTTGATGTTATGAATGTTCCATTCTTCCACTTTTGAGGAATTCAAAAATTCATGCCTTGGTACCATTCAACTGCTTTCAAGCATCTAGACAAATTCAGCTGTGGTAACAGACAGCAACTTATCCCAGGAAAAGTCTCCAATCCCATGACAAGGAACATCAAAGAAAAACCCTATTCTAGCAAAACTGAGCAAAACGCTCAAATATATACTGATCCAGAAGTTCCTTAGGCAGGATAATGCACACTTTGCTACTTCTGGGAAGGCTCGTGTCCCTTATCCCTTTTGCCAACACAGTCTGCCTGACACAATGGCAGGGATGAGATATCTGGGAATTCCAACCAGAGAAGGCCAAGTGCAGCTATTGATTCACTCCACTTTGGGATGGATAAAGCACAGTTCGAAATAAGAGGGACAATTTTTTCTCCTTATCCTTGCTTGTCTGGCCTCCATAGAGTTGGTCACCATTCCAATGAGGTGAAACCTAACCCCCAGTATTTCTGTCCAAATTTGTGCTTCTTTGTCTGTCATCAACTGCATGCTCTGTCTAAACCACATCTCTATAGAAATGTATTAGAAGAAAATTGGAAGAAGTTTTTTTTTCTTTCCTTCACCCACATAAACTTTGAAAATTTTCTAAACCACATCAACTCTTCAAACCATTGGTATAAGATAATTGCTTAAAGAAATCTTTGAGAAAAAGTAAACCTATTCTTTCCTTTAGCATGTTGTTGATTTTTTCTATCACTCTCCAGTTTACAACCTGAACCCAGGTAATCTGAGAAGCTTACTTATTAGTAGGAAAAATAGAAAACCTGTGCAAATTCAGGTTCTGAACCTTCTGTATGTCTATGAAGAGGTTGATATGTGGGATGGTTCTTCCAAGGGCTCCAATAGGTGTACATCTGACTTCAAGTCCTGTAGCCCACCTTATATCATAGGGGTGGTTGGGGTGGAATGCTTTGTATGGAGTTTTTACAAATTCTAACAAAATTTTTGTGTGACCTGAAAGAAAACGAGAACTTTGCAAGAGAACAGCAGTGCTTAAGCCCAGAAAGTACAACCAAAATGTGTCTAACCTTTCAAAAGGTCTTTTGGGGGTAGAAGACAGATATTAATGACCTTAAAAGTAGATGTAGAAAGACTTGTCTTTTTGGAAAAACTTTGTGGAAACTGCCTAGTTAAAAAATAAATAAATAAATAAATAAAAACCAAAAAATCCCCCAAAATACTCAAACAAACAAAAGAGAACCAAAGGAAAAGGAAAAAAAAAAAAAAAAAAATCACAAAAACCCCAAACAAAACAAAAAGCCAAACCAAAAGAAAAACAAAACCCAAAAACCCCAAACCAACCAAACACAAAACAAACAACCAAAACCAGTTAAAATTTTTTCTGTGAAACAGCTGTACTTCATAGTATCTCCATGGGCACTCCTTATAATGTGGACATTCTCTGATTGCTGCTGGGTTGTTCACTGCAAGCAATATAGATTCTCCACTAGCTTTCACATAAAACAGTGTTAGGTAGGTTGGAAAGTATTTTTGGAATGAATAAAAACGCTCTGTATACCCCAACGATTAGGAAAATATCAAAACTCAGCTCAATAGTAGGTTGATGAGCTACAACAAATGTGATGAGTATTTACTTTTGTTTTTTCTTTGAATGTTGTGCAATTGTAAACCAGAACTAATTTAAAATAGGTACAAAACCCAGGAAAAAGTAGATAAAGAAATATCAGCAAAATTTTAAAATGAAGCTTTGCGAGCCTTGAGAATTGAAAAGAGTTGTATTTCTAGAAAGATATCCGTTTTCCTAAATTTGGATGTGAATTATCCTAAAAACCTCATTTCCATCTTTCTTTACATACTTCATTTAGACTAGGCTAGGCTCTGGGTAGGCCTGTTTGTAGAAGTTTTGGTCCTGCTGCCAAGAAAATAATGTTGCTGGATGATCTTGAGGAAGGAGGAACTTGATAGTCTTGAGAGAAGAGGATGTGAACTAAGGAATGATGTGCCTGAGCACATCCCAGAAATCCCAAAAGATTGAGGATGCCAACCAAGCACGTGCTATTCCTCCCGATGTTTTAAAGTCTGGACCTGCCAAAACTCAATGCTCTCTTCATAACCACATGGAATGCACGTGATAGCCAGACAAAGGACACCTGCTCCCTGAAAAAAGACAGGGATTGACTTCTATCAAAAGTAGTTGCCCACAGCAATATGAGTTTGTTCTGCCTTTCATGGTTTTTTTTCTTGTCATCAAATGGAACCAGAGAAAGTCAATCTCCTGCAGGATAAAATGGGATTAAGGTACTGCTGTTCTCCATCAGCTAAAGGATTTGGTACTACAGTTAAAGTTAAAATGAGTCTAAAGTCCAGCTATTATCACTATCATATACCTGGAATTTAATTGAGGAAAAATGACATTGAAATTCACTAAAAAATTTAAAAAAAAAAAAAAAAAAAAAACTAAAACTATGATAAGGTCTTCTTCTGATGAGATTGGTGAAAGTGACAGAGAGAAAAAAAAAATAACACCTGTTAGAACTGCAAATCTTGCATCACCAGTCACATTACTCTGGCCAAAATAGTATTTTTGTAGTCCTGAATTCTGAACAGCAAAATATCATCATCACAATGCCTGACCAGGGAGACTATATAAAAATCAAATCAAATCAAATTTCAGGCTTAATTATAGCAATACAAATTAAAATGTATTGTCCTCTTTCATAGCCAAAGGCAATAAAGCATCACTTGAAGTGGCATTTATGAGAAAAAACAGTTAGGTACTCTAATTTCAAATGAATAGGAGCAAGAAGAATTACTGAAACCCATTCTAATCTCCATTTTATAAAATAAAAAATGTGGCATTGCTTCTTATATTTTTATTGCCTGATGATTTTAAAATTGCAGAACCAGTGTACCCATGTTTCTGTCGCAGTAAAAAAAAAGCATCAATATTGTTATACCTTCTCTGAGTGACTTGCTTAGACTGGAGCATGTGTTAATAAGCTTTTTATTAAGCGTATGCTAATCAACATATGATTATTGAATGGAACTCCATCAATCTTGCAGCCATTTTCTCTGTGAAAAAATGTTCTTTAGGACATGGCTGGGAGAGGAATTTGGAAAAGACAATCTGCAGAGTTTTAAAAACCTATTATTATTACCCCATTATATGTTTAAGAGTACTTTTTCTAGTTGATTTTTGTTGGTTTTTTTTTTTTTTTTTCTGTACACATATGAGGTAGTATTTGCAGAAAAGCAAATGATGCAAGACAAGCTACTTTCCAGTTTTATGGTACGTTGCTCCTCTCCAGATTTTCTGGCCACAGTCTTTCCTATTAAAAACCTCCATCTCTAGAGAGGAAAATGTAGAAGGCAAATGCCCATTAAAATTTTGCTGCCTGCTCTATCAAGTAGAGTCATTTAATTGCATCAAGTGACTATCTAACTGATGCACTAAAATGATAAAGCTCCAGTCGAGCCTCCATTTCACAAACATCTCTGTTGTTAATCACACACCCTTAATAAGATGGACCCTATATGTCTTTGCAAGATTTTTACACTTTTTGCCATTTTGGATTACACGAGATTGCACCAAAGTTTGAACATTGTTCAACTTTTCAGAATTTGAATCATTTTTGTTGTTGAGTTGTTTTATCACTAGGAGTCCACTGTTTTCTTTTATTACTTCACAGGAGTTAATATCAAAGAAACTTTCAATGAATGCTCTTTTGTGATGGAACTGAAATGAACAGAAAAGATACATTTGCTGTGTGACAGTGAATACTGTCACATTTCTTATGTCTACAATGTTCAGCATGAAATCAAGAACTGCCCACATCATGTATAACTAATCTAATAACAATTCTGCCCTTTTAACTGTTAGTTCACTACGTGCTGCATGTCTTGGCTGACTTTGAATTTTACACCAAGACTCGCCACTGCATCAGGAGGCTCTATAACCTGTTGGCTCTAGCAGACCAATTCCAGTGCTGAAGGTGTAGATGACTCCCATTCTTTTGAACACCAGGTGCCTGAATCCCACCTTACTCACAGTGCAACAGCAAAGCTAGGAACCCATAGAGCATTTTCTACTTAAAAGAGATGTCAGTCCTAAAGTTCTAGGCAGGGAATGACAGCATCACTCTCATGGTTAAAATTCAAGCTAGTTCTTAAAAGATGCACTTTTTGGTAGTTATGATCAAATCTAAGTAGTACTGGAATTAACATAACAAGCCTCAGAAATTAAAAGACACTGAGACGAGGAAAACATGCAGCGTAAAATCTGCCTTGTAACAATATTTAATCAAAATCAATATGTTCATGTCAATTTTCACCAGTGCAGATTTAACCCTCTGTTAACATTGAGATGCTACAGCTTAAGCAGTGCTAAGTAGGAGCCTGCCTTTCCCACTTTGAAAGAGATAATCTCTATCCAGGTTGTACCATCATATGAATGGACCTGTGTAAACATTGACGCATCATTAATTGTAGGTGATGATTTTAGCCTTCTAATAGTCTTCTATAAAGCCAAGCAAAATAATGTCAGTCAGTGAAGTGAAACCTTTCTTTCATTTTCAAACCAAAGCCTTTGTTTGTAAAACAAAATTTACATGCATCACAGCAGTGGAGAGAAGTGCTTTTGAAAGGGTGAATTTTATCTGCTTGGAAAATATTTTTCCATGGAAAGCATTTTCTAGGTGATTTACAGCTTTTTTTTTCTTCAAAGCAGAACAAAATAAAAATGCTGAAGAGCTCATTATATTTCCAAAGTAGACTTCTTGAAGATGGGAGAAGTAAGGGGAAGAAATCAAATTTGATTCTCTAAAAAAATTACAGGGAGACGTTAAAAAAATTTCCAGCAAAAGTCTCAGTAGCAATAACAAACTACACTCTCATCTCCAGCATAAGATTTGAGAGCAGGAGGAAGAAGGGTAATTTTTATGCCCAGCTACCTAGAAGGCTGTCATGGTCTAAAATACTCAGATCTCAAAGAAGTACTCAGCTCTTAGTCACTCCTCATCACAAAACATCTGTTATTCATGATTCTGCCTCATGATTTAGAAGCCAAATGGCTAGTAGGAGATTTAAGTACAGCCACTTGGATCTGGCTGACTAAATTTGAAAATTACTTCTGAAATTATACGTGTTTCTTCTGAGACCATCCTTGTTAGAACTCACTCCTATAGACAGTCATCTGTTCTTCAGAAAATCTGAGTGATGTATAAAGAGTTTTGCAGAAGGTGGAAAACCCTTTTCCCTTAAGGTTTTAATCGAAAAGAGTAGTAGAATTCTTGTTCTAAAAAACCAAATTTTGAGTATTTGAAAATGCACAATGTAAAGGATGGCCAGCACCGTGGATGCTCCAGCAGGCTCTGATTGCTCTCAACCACCCTCTTCTTCAACCCTCCTTCCCAATATCTCCTTCTCCCCATCTCTTTCTCCCTCCAGGGCTGCCCTGGCCACAGGAGCACACCTGATTGTTAACTTTATGCTTCTCTGCAAGTGGTCAAGAACTTTCTCTGGAGTTTGGCAGGGAGGGAGGTGGCACTGGCAGCATAATCCCAACACAGCCATGCTAAGCTCATCCCTGAATCATGGCCCCTACACTTACCACCTCACTGCCACTTTGAGTACTCCCTGCAGCCCCAGGAAATTCCTCTGGACTGCACGGAGCTCCGTTCAGCAGCACTCCCTTCAGAGGCATGCTGTGACTCTGCCAGCACCTTGGAGAAGAGGAGGAAGGAAACTCTTAGACCACTGCATCAACTAACTCTCAGGAAAAGAGTTAATTGGTGACTTGTTGCACCCGTAAATTAGCAGCCTATGAGAAGCTTCTCCGGGAGCATCCAGCACTGTACTCCTGCTCCCTCGCGTCCTTTGTACTTTTTGTAAAATGTAAGACTTTAGAGAGAGGGTTTTCCAGAGGAATATTACACCGAAGGACAGTTGCAGGGTGGTCAGACTGTCCAGAGACTGCTGGTACACACCTTCTGACAAGAGCATTGTATAAAATAACCCTTAATAATTTCCAACTAACACTGTTCAGTAGGGTGGATGTGCACGTATGTTCTTCTCCAGCAAAACCTGCTCTGCACAAGTGACAAGGTTGCAAGGGACATTGACAGGCTGGAGAGGTGGGTCTGTGTGGGCATCAAGAATTTCAACAAGGCCAAGTACAAGTTTCTACACCTTGTAGAAGGTCAGGGCAATCCTAGACATGTCCACAGGTTGGGTGGAGAAGTGATTGGGAGCACTGAGGAGAAGGACTTGGGGTGTTGGTTGATGATGAAAAACTCAACGTGAACCAGCAGTGAGCGCTCACAGCCAAAATGCCAAACAAATCTTGGGCTGCATCAAGCCCCATGGCCAGCAGGTCAAAGGAGGAGATTCTACTCCTCTGCTCTGCTGGGAGAAGCTACATGCTGTGCTGTATCCAGGGCTGGGGTCCCCAAAATTTGAAGGGCATGAAACTGCAGGAGCAAGTCCAAAGGAAGGCATGAAGTTGATAAGGATATTGGAGCACCTTCCAGGGTGAAAGTTTGGACTATTCAGCCTGGAGAGGAGAAGGTTTTGTAGAGACCTCAAAGAAGGTCCCAGTATCTGAAGGGGCCTACAGGGAAGCTGGAGATGGATCCAGGAACTGTAGCAATAGGACAGGGAGCAATGGCTTCAGATGGAAAGAGGGGAAATTTAGGTTAGATATTAGGAAGAATTTTTTGTTGTGTGTGTGGTGAGCTGCTGGAACAGGCTGTCCAGAGAAGCTGTGGCTGCCCCATCCCTGGAAGTGTTCAAGGCCAGTTTGCATGGGTGTCTAAGTAACCTAGTAGTAGGAAGTGTCCCTGCCCATTTCCGGGGTTTGGAACTAGATGATCTTTGAGGTCCCTTCCAACCCAAAGCATTCCATGATTTTATGATTCTGTTGTCTGACTGTAGATTTTTTACTCCATGGTCTCTCATCACAAGAGAGATGGAAAGCAAGACTATTTTCCTATGTGCAAAATATACTGTCCCTGCTATTTATCTCCACTCTGCAAGAGGAAATACCAGGCAATGAGTTTTTTTTTACTGAGGAGAGATTTAAATCCATAGAAATGGCAGGGAGTGTGCCCAGTTATTTGGACCAAAAGGCAAGCTGCATGCTCAGGTGATGTAAATCACCATAGTTCTGTTCAGGTTAAATATTCACTGCTCAGATCCACCAATCTGATCCAGAGAAGGGATAAGTTTCAGAACTGGTTATTATTTATTTGAAGTAAATTACTGGTTATCAATTCATGTGTATCTAACAGAAGACCGCATAATTTATTTTAATCTCATCGGCATAATAAATCTTAATCTCTCTGTATATGAATTTCTTTGTTGCAATGCTTTTCTTTTCTGCTGAAGCTGTAAAGTAATTGGAACAAGGATGTTTTTTATAGCCTGGATATGCATATACCTACACGTACTTTGGCATTTTACGTATTTTTAAATCAAAAACTCTGATGTGAAAAATAAAAATATATTAGAATATATTAAAAGAGGTTCTGTCTTCCAGATGCAAGCTCAGGGTAAGGAACCTCTTCTGAGTACTGAGTTTATCCCAACCATGCATAACATCACTATTGTAGGACTTGGGAATACAGAGAAAATCAAATAGGTCCTCAAATGCTGTTCTTTTTGGCATTCATCCTGAAACTCCAAAATACATTTTCCTCAAAAGAATTGATCAAAATAGGAAAATATGAAATCAAAGGGAATAGTCTCCTGAGATTACAATATGAATTAATAATGCTCTTATTGTATCAGTTGTCTGAGATGGCCTGATTTTATACCACCACTTCTTAAGACTGCTTTAACTAAGCAAACACCAGAGAAGATTCATTTACAGGATAGAAGAAAATTATTCATTAAAAACATACGGGGGAAGCGTTACTTATGAACTCTCCTAAAGTCAACAGTGATTACGAGCATCTGACATCAATTAGGAATGCAACATCATGCTGCCAATCTGAAACTTTAGTATCTAAAAGTGCATTTAGAAATAGCTTGACAGCATCTCTCTGTGTCAAACAACTTGATATATCAGTATGCCTTCTGGTTAGGAGCCAAAACTCATAGGTTGGGAGAATGATTCAATTTCATTGTCTAAGAACTGATGCTACTTAGTCATCTTCCCATGATTAGGTGAAAGAGAAAACCCAGCAGAATACAGCAGCTACAGTGGGTAGTAATGAATAGAAATTTAAACTCAGTGAAGTGTTTAGCAGTTAAACTGCAGTACAACCGTGGAGTAGAAGAACTTTCTGGAGTAAAGGAACTAGTACATAAGGAGATAAAAACCTTTGGGTTGCTTCCATTTGTTTCAGGTTTTGGGGTTTTGGGGGTGATTTTTTTTGCTATTGTTGGAGTTTATTTTGTTTTGTTTATGTTTTATTTTTTTTTTTTCTTTTTTTTTTTTTTTTTTTTTGTTGTTGTTGTTGTTTTGTTTTGTTTGACTTACTTTCACTCACACATTATTTAGGAAAGAGCAGGCTATCTTGAATTAACATTCAGAAAATCTGGGACGGTGAATACTTTTACCAGAAGCGCAAAATCCTGCACAACTGATCAGCACAAGCTGTTGCAGAAGACCAGAGCTCAGTGTGATAAAAAAAGTGCGCAGCAATGAGACCAGGATATTCTCTGTTCACTTCCTGTGCTATAATGAGTACTGGGTATCTCTCTCAGTTAGACAGAATAATTTTTACTTCTATAAATAATAGTGTTTTCAGAATGGCTTTTTTCACTTTTTTTTTCATGAAGGATATTTGTCTTTCTGGACAGGAAAGAGATATGAAACTCATTCAACATCAAATATCCTATAAAATATTATGTTAAGATTAGATATTGGGGAAAAAAAAATGTCTTTTCTGAAAGGGTTGCTTGGCGCTGGAACCGTCCTCCCTGGGAAACAGTGGAATCCTTATCCCTGGAAGCGTTCAAAAGAGTGTTGATAGGGACATGGTTTAGCAGTGAACTTGGTGTCACTAAATTAATAGTTGGGCTTGATCTTAGTGGCTTTTTCCAACCTTACGCATTCTGTGATTTGAAAGAATGAGAAATAGGAAAATTTGCAGAGATTTTCACAAATGTTGCAAGACAGTCATGGCCATGCCCAAGACAAAAAAACATAGGTAAAGGTTCTGACAGGCTCCAACTAGAAGATGTGCCTGCTAACCAGTTTTATTAGTCCTCCTGAAAAAAACAACAACAAGGGCTACCAATTATATTTACAGAAAAACATTTTCTTGCAATGCATATAACCATAATCATTGCAAAGACACAGAAGCCACATCAAGATTATTAGTCATTAAATGGATTAAGAGAGATATGTGTGTACAGTGAATAAAATTAAGTGTATGGAAAATGAAATACAATGTTAAACAGAACACTAATGCTGATTAGACTAAACAGTGTATAATGAAGAATGAAGAAAACACATGCTGAAAAGAAACATTAAGAACCTACAGAAATTCTAAAAAAGGTAAAAGAGTTGAGAAAGACTATTTGTATAACTAAAGTGTGTCTGCACAATATGATGTGAAAAGGATTTACTGTTCTTTTTGTTGACATTGCTTAGGAAACTGGAACAAGGTTAGTGTGTTAGGGACAGATCTAGAAAATTCTGCCGGCTGAAACTGTGTGTGTTTCTACATGAATGTTTCTATGGTTCTTTTAAAAATGTGCTTGGAAGCCAAATCTGTGCCCGACGGAAAGATCTGCCCAGCATGCACTTCCCCTCTGCAGCTCCTACCTGAGTGTCAGGCAGCAATGCTGAAAGGAAATGGACTTCCCAAGACTTCAAGAAGTTGAGGAGCAGCAGACAAGGCGACATCTGCATTAATGCAGCTTCTGCATTTCATCACGGACTAAGTGACGTTTCTCCAGTGAGTGTGTGCTCTTGATGAGGCCATACAGAGGAAACCATCATCTTTCTGACCACATTTTCATAATTGCCTTTAATTAATTTTTTTTCCTTTCTGTGATACCTGCCATTCTGTGGGCAGAAGTTAGATAATGTTTTGTTCCCTCTTAGATTTGAAACAAGAAGACAGATGAGGTCAACAGCAATATCGATTAATGTCAATTATTCAATATTTGCAATCTTGAACGTGCTAGATTACCAAGTGGTATTTCATGCCTGTAAGTGACTGTTTGTTTCAGTGACTACCAGGACCCCACCTAGGACATTGTTTCAAAGCTTTTTTTATCAATGGAAAGCTAAAAATCATGAAATAAAAATGGGTTGTTTTGACAAGTTTCTCAAACATAATGCCAATATATGCTTAATCATGAGCCTTTTATGTTTTCAGACATCTAAGATATATTAAAGTTAGCTCTTTCAGTAGTTGTGAAAATTATTTTATAACTGGTTTTGGGATCATATTGTCCTTCAGAGGTACATTTGTACTCACTTATCTTATCTCATCTGACCTTTCTTTTTTAAAATGCATTTTATATGTGAGAATTGAAGCTTCAAAATAAAATCTTTCCTCTACATAACAACAGATGAAAAGACCATTTATTTCCACTTATTGTTTATTCAGAAACAATCCAAATATTGATAATAGCTGAGATATGATGACAAATGAGATGAGAGAAAAATCACTCCCAGCTGACAGTTTTGAACTTTGCTAATTTTCAGCAGAGTTTATAGTATTGCTAATTAACACAATGGGATGGGTAAAGAGCACTCAAAAGTTACTTGTTTTCCATGGTGATGGCTGAAATATTCCTGATTCCTAGAATGACTAAAAACCGGGGTGAAAGAGCAGTTGTGGGAAGTGCATAAAAGAGGAAGAAAGCAGAACTAAGGATCCCTGCGATTTTATTCACGCTAAGGCCAGAATGCAAGTCGTTTTGGGGATTCTTTCAGCCTGGAGAACAGATAGATTAGGCACCTCTAGACCTAATGGAGATGATTTCTGGTCTCCTAAAACAGTTTCTACAGGAGAGATAGGGAATTTTTTTTGCTTAGATATAGGCAACAAGAGACGCTAAAGACGAAGATACGGAGCTCGCCCGAGCCAATTAAGCGCCGGTCCTTGGCTTCTTTCGGCAGAAGCCGCGTAAGAGGAGCACACCGCGACCGGCACAGTGCTCTGCGACCGGCACAATGCTCTTTTGCGCGAAGAAGCCGCTTCTTCGCCTCCGGGAGCTGGAGAGAGCGGCACCTTCCGAATAGGTGAACAACCAAGCCGAAGCCACACTGGGATTGTGTGCACAGCTTGCAAACTGATAGAAAACAGTACCTTACCACTCTCCTGCGATTTTATTCACGCTAACATTCGAATGCAAGTCGTTTTGGACTACTTTCTTTTGCTTCTTGCAAAACGCTCTGCAGAGCTCCGTGCACCTCTAGAACACGATAGGAGATGATTTCTGTACTGGCACAGTTTCTCCTTGCGAGACATAGTGGAAAAGCTTTTTGCTTAGGTGTAGGCGACAAGAGACGCTAAAAAGACGAAGGTACGGGCTCTCGCCCGAGCTAAGCGCCGGTCCTTGGCTTTTTCGGCAGAAGCCGCGCTTCGGAGCACCCGCGACCGGCACAGTGCTCTGCGACCGGCACAATGCTCTTTGCGCGAAGAAGCCGCTTCTTCGCCTCCGGGAGCCGGAGAGAGCGGCACCTTCCGAAAAGGCGAACAACCAAGCCGAGCCACACTGGGATTGTGTGCACAGCTTGCAAACTGATAGAAAACAGTACCTTACCACTCTCCTGCGATTTTATTCACGCTAACATTCGAATGCAAGTCGTTTTGGACTACTTTCTTTTTGCTTCTTGCAAAACGCTCTGCAGAGCTCCGTGCACCTCTAGAACACGATAGGAGATGATTTCTGTACTGGCACAGTTTCTCCTTGCGAGACATAGTGGAAAGCTTTTTTTGCTTAGGTGTAGGCGACAAGAGACGCTAAAGACGAAGGTACGGCACTCGCCCGAGCTAAGCGCCGGTCCTTGGCTTCTTTCGGCAGAAGCCGCGCTTCGGAGCACACCGCGACCGGCACAGTGCTCTGCGACCGGCACAATGCTCTTTGCGCGAAGAAGCCGCTTCTTCGCCTCCGGGAGCCGGAGAGAGCGGCACCTTCCGAAAGGCGAACAACCAAGCCGAACCACACTGGGATTGTGTGCACAGCTTGCAAACTGATAGAAAACAGTACCTTACCACTCTCCTGCGATTTTATTCACGCTAACATTCGAATGCAAGTCGTTTTGGACTACTTTCTTTTGCTTCTTGCAAAACGCTCTGCAGAGCTCCGTGCACCTCTAGAACACGATAGGAGATGATTTCTGTACTGGCACAGTTTCTCCTTGCGAGACATAGTGGAAAAGCTTTTTGCTTAGGTGTAGGCGACAAGAGACGCTAAAGACGAAGGTACGGCACTCTCCCCGAGCCAAGCGCCGGTCCTTGGCTTCTTTCGGCAGAAGCCGCGGTTCGAGAGCACCCACCGCGACCGGCACAGTGCCTGCGACCGGCACAATGCTCTTTGCGCGAAGAAGCCGCTTCTTCGCCTCCGGGAGCCGGAGAGAGCGGCACCTTCCGAAAGGCGAACAACCAAGCCGAGCCACACTGGGATTGTGTGCACAGCTTGCAAACTGATAGAAAACAGTACCTTACCACTCTCCTGCGATTTTATTCACGCTAACAACATTCGAATGCAAGTCGTTTTGGACTACTTTCTTTTGCTTCTTGCAAAACGCTCTGCAGAGCTCCGTGCACCTCTAGAACACGATAGGAGATGATTTCTGTACTGGCACAGTTTCTCCTTGCGAGACATAGTGGAAAAGCTTTTTGCTTAGGTGTAGGCGACAAGAGACGCTAAAGACGAAGGTACGGCACTCGCCCGAGCTAAGGGCCGGTCCTTGGCTTCTTTCGGCAGAAGCCGCGCCGGAGCACACCGCGACCGGCACATGCTCTTTGCGCGAAGAAGCCGCTTCTTCGCCTCCGGGAGCCGGAGAGCGGCACCTTCCGAAAGGCGAACAACCAAGCCGAGCCACACTGGGATTGTGTGCACAGCTTGCAAACTGATAGAAAACAGTACCTTACCACTCTCCTGCGATTTTATTCACGCTAACATTCGAATGCAAGTCGTTTTGGACTACTTTCTTTTGCTTCTTGCAAAACGCTCTGCAGTGCTCCGTGCACCTCTAGAACACGATAGGAGATGATTTCTGTACTGGCACAGTTTCTCCTTGCGAGACATAGTGGAAAAGCTTTTTGCTTAGGTGTAGGCGACAAGAGACGCTAAAGACGAAGGTACGGCACTCGCCCGAGCTAAGCGCCGGTCCTTGGCTTCTTTCGGCAGAAGCCGCCGCCCGCGACCGGCACAGTGCTCTGCGACCGGCACAATGCTCTTTGCGCGAAGAAGCCGCTTCTTCGCCTCCGGGAGCCGGAGAGAGCGGCACCTTCCGAAAGGCGAACAACCAAGCCGAACTACACTGGGACTGTGTGCACAGCTTGCAAACTGATAGAAAACAGTACCTTACCACTCTCCTGCGATTTTATTCACGCTAACATTCGAATGCAAGTCGTTTTGGACTACTTTCTTTTGCTTCTTGCAAAACGCTCTGCAGAGCTCCGTGCACCTCTAGAACACGATAGGAGATGATTTCTGTACTGGCACAGTTTCTCCTTGCGAGACATAGTGGAAAAGCTTTTTGCTTAGGTGTAGGCGACAAGAGACGCTAAAGACGAAGGTACGGCGCTCGCCCGAGCTAAGCGCCGGTCCTTGGCTTCTTTCGGCAGAAGCCGCGCTTCGGAGCACACCGCGACCGGCACAGTGCTCTGCGACCGGCACAATGCTCTTTGCGTGAAGAAGCCGCTTCTTCGCCTCCGGGAGCCGGAGAGAGCGGCACCTTCCGAAAGGCGAACAACCAAGCCGAGCCACACTGGGATTGTGTGCACAGCTTGCAAACTGATAGAAAACAGTACCTTACCACTCTCCTGCCATTCCATTCACACTAACATTCCAATGCAAGCAGTTTTGGACAACTGCCTTTTGCTTTGCTAGTGGTAGGTTACAAGATCAGCAGCACCTTTGCAGCTTCCTGGGTTTTGATGTGGCAGCCACATGCTGCTCTCCGTCCTCCTCAGATCCACCACTTCAACCTGAGACAGGAAAGATCAAAATCTTGTGAAGTCTCTCAGCAATGTAACAGTTGATGTTATGAATGTTCCATTCTTCCACTTTTGAGGAATTCAAAATTCATGCCTTGGTACCATTCAACTGCTTTCAAGCATCTAGACAAATTCAGCTGTGGTAACAGACAGCAACTTATCCCTGGGAAAAGTCTCCAATCCCATGACAAGGAACATCAAAGAAAAACCCTATTCTAGCAAAACTGAGCAAAACGCTCAAATATATACTGATCCAGAACTTCCTTAGGTAGGATAATGCACACTTTGCTACTTCTGGGAAGGCTCGTGTCCCTATCCCTTTTGCCAACACAGTCTGCCTGACACAATGGCAGGGATGAGATATCTGGGAATTCCAACCAGAGAAGGCCAAGTGCAGCTATTGATTCACTCCACTTTGGGATGGATAAAGCACAGTTCTGAAATAAGAGGGACAATTTTTTCTCCTTATCCTTGCTTGTCTGGCCTCCATACAGTTGGACACCATTCCAATGAGGTGAAACCTAACCCCCAGTATTTCTGTCCAAATTTGTGCTTCTTTGTCTGTCATCAACTGCATGCTCTGTCTAAACCACATCTCTATAGAAATGTATTAGAAGAAAATTAGAAGAAGTTTTTTTCTTTCCTTCACCCACATAAACTTTGAAAATTTTCTAAACCACATCAACTCTTCAAACCATTGGTATAAGATAATTGCTTAAAGAAATCTTTGAGAAAAAGTAAACCTATTCTTTCCTTTAGCATTTTGTTGATTTTTTTCTATCACTCTCCAGTTTACAACCTGAACCCAGGTAATCTGAGAAGCTTACTTATTAGTAGGAAAAATAGAAAACCTGTGGAAATTCAGGTTCTGAACCTTCTGTATGTCTATGAAGAGGTTGATATGTGGGATGGTTCTTCCAAGGGCTCCAATAGGTGTACATCTGACTTCAAGTCCTGTAGCCACCTTTATATCATAGGGGTGGTTGGGGTGGAATGCTTTGTATGGAGTTTTTACAAATTCTAACAAAATTTTTGTGTGACCTGAAAGAAAACGAGAACTTTGCAAGAGAACAGCAGTGCTTAAGCCCAGAAAGTACAACTAAAATGTGTCTAACCTTTCAAAAGGTCTTTTGGGGTAGAAGACAGATATTAATGACCTTAAAAGTAGATGTAGAAAGACTTGTCTTTTGGAAAAACTTTGTGGAAACTGCCTAGTTAAAATAAATAAATAAATAAATAAAAAACAAAAAAAATCCCCCAAAAACTCAAACAAACAAAAAAGAGAACCAAAGGAAAAGAAAAAAAAAAAACCAAATCAAAAAACCCCAAACAAAACAAAAAGCCAAAAACAAAAAAAAAACAAAACCCAAAACCCCCAAACCAACCAAACACAAAACAAACAACCAAAACCAGTTAAATTTTTTTTCTGTGAAACAGCTGTACTTCATAGTATCTCCATGGGCACTCCTTATAATGTGGACATTCTCTGATTGCTGCTGGGTTGTTCACTGCAAGCAATATAGATTCTCCACTAGCTTTCACATAAAACAGTGTTAGGTAGGTTTGAAAGTATTTTGGAATGAATAAAAACGCTCTGTATACCCGCAACGATTAGGAAAATATCAAAACTCAGCTCAATAGTAGGTTAATGAGCTACAACAAATGTGATGAGTATTTACTTTTGTTTTCTTTGAATGTTGTGCAATTGTAAACCAGAACTAATTTAAAATAGGTACAAAACCCAGGAAAAAGTAGATAAAGAAATATCAGCAAAATTTTAAAATGAAGCTTTTGCGAGCCTTGAGAATTGAAAAGAGTTGTATTTCTAGAAAGATATCCTGTTTTCCTAAATTTGGATGTGAATTATCCTAAAAACCTCATTTCCATCTTTCTTTACATACTTCATTTAGACTAGGCTAGGCTCTGGGTAGGCCTGTTTGTAGAAGTTTTGGTCCTGCTGCCAAGAAAATAATGTTGCTGGATGATCTTGAGGAAGGAGGAACTTGATAGTCTTGAGAGAAGAGGATGTGAACTAAGGAATGATGTGCCTGAGCACATCCCAGAAATCCCAAAAGATTGAGGATGCCAACCAAGCACGTGCTATTCCTCCCGATGTTTTTAAAGTCTGGACCTGCCAAAACTCAATGCTCTCTTCATAACCACATGGAATGCACGTGATAGCCAGACAAAGGACACCTGCTCCCTGAAAAAGACAGGGATTGATTTCTATCAAAAGTAGTTGCCCACAGCAATATGAGTTTGTTCTGCCTTTCATGGTTTTTTCTTGTCATCAAATGGAACCAGAGAAAGTCAATCTCCTGCAGGATAAAATGGGATTAAGGTACTGCTGTTCTCCATCAGCTAAAGGATTTGGTACTACAGTTAAAGTTAAATGAGTCTAAAGTCCAGCTATTATCTGTATCATATACCTGGAATTTAATTGAGGAAAAATGACATTGAAATTCACTTAAAAAAAAAAAAAAAAAAAAAAAAAATAAAACTATGAAAGGTCTTCTTCTGATGAGATTGGTGAAAGTGACAGAGAGAAAAAATAACTTGTTAACCTGTTAGAACTGCAAATCTTGCATCACCAGTCACATTACTCTGGCCAAAATAGTATTTTTGTAGTCCTGAATTCTGAACAGCAAAATATCATCATCACAATGCCTGACCAGGAGACTATATAAAAAAAATCAAATCAAATCAAATTTCAGGCTTAATTATAGCAATACAAATTAAAATGTATTGTCCTCTTTCATAGCCAAAGGCAATAAAGCATCACTTGAAGTGGCATTTATGATGAGAAAAAAAAACAGTTAGGTACTCTAATTTCAAATGAATAGGAGCAAGAAGAATTACTGAAACCCATTCTAATCTCCATTTTATAAAATAAAAATGTGGCATTGCTTCTTATATTTTTATTGCCTGATGATTTTAAAATTGCAGAACCAGTGTACCCATGTTTCTGTCGCAGTAAAAAAAAAAAAGCATCAATATTGTTTATACCTTCTCTGAGTGACATGCTTAGACTGGAGCATGTGTTAATAAGCTTTTTTATTAAGCGTATGCTAATCAACATATGATTATTGAATGGAACTCCATCAATCTTGCAGCCATTTTCTCTGTGAAAAAATGTTCTTTAGGACATGGCTGGGAGAGGAATTTGGAAAAGACAATCTGCAGAGTTTTAAAAACCTATTATTATTACCCCATTATATGTTTAAGAGTACTTTTTCTAGTTGATTTTTTGTTGGTTTTTTTTTTTTCTTTTCTGTACACATATGAGGTAGTATTTGCAGAAAAGCAAATGATGCAAGACAAGCTACTTTCCAGTTTTATGGTACGTTGCTCCTCTCCAGATTTTCTGGCCACAGTCTTTCCTATTAAAAACCTCCATCTCTAGAGGAAAATGTAGAAGGCAAATGCCCATTAAAATTTTGCTGCCTGCTCTATCAAGTAGAGTCATTTAATTGCATCAAGTGACTATCTAACTGATGCACTAAAATGATAAAGCTCCAGTCGAGCCTCCATTTCACAAACATCTCTGTTGTTAATCACACACCCTTAATAAGATGGACCCTATATGTCTTTGCAAGATTTTTACACTTTTTGCCATTTTGGATTACACGAGATTGCACCAAAGTTTGAACATTGTTCAACTTTTCAGAATTTGAATCATTTTTGTTGTTGAGTTGTTTTATCACTAGGAGTCCACTGTTTTCTTTTATTACTTCACAGGAGTTAATATCAAAGAAACTTTCAATGAATGCTCTTTTGTGATGGAACTGAAATGAACAGAAAAGATACATTTTTGCTGTGTGACAGTGAATACTGTCACATTTCTTATGTCTACAATGTTCAGCATGAAATCAAGAACTGCCCACATCATGTATAACTAATCTAACAATTCTGCCCTTTTAACTGTTAGTTCACTACGTGCTGCATGTCTTGGCTGACTTTGAATTTTACACCAAGACTCGCCACTGCATCAGGAGGCTCTATAACCTGTTGGCTCTAGCAGACCAATTCCAGTGCTGAAGGTGTAGATGACTCCCATTCTTTTGAACACCAGGTGCCTGAATCCCACCTTACTCACAGTGCAACAGCAAAGCTAGGAACCCATAGAGCATTTTCTACTTAAAAGAGATGTCAGTCCTAAAGTTCTAGGCAGGGAATGACAGCATCACTCTCATGGTTAAAATTCAAGCTAGTTCTTAAAAGATGCACTTTTTGGTAGTTATGATCAAATCTAAGTAGTACTGGAATTAACATAACAAGCCTCAGAAATTAAAAGACACTGAGACGAGGAAAACATGCAGCGTAAAATCTGCCTTGTAACAATATTTAATCAAAATCAATATGTTCATGTCAATTTTCACCAGTGCAGATTTAACCCTCTGTTAACATTGAGATGCTACAGCTTAAGCAGTGCTAAGTAGGAGCCTGCCTTTCCCACTTTGAAAGAGATAATCTCTATCCAGGTTGTACCATCATATGAATGGACCTGTGTAAACATTGACGCATCATTAATTGTAGGTGATGATTTTAGCCTTCTAATAGTCTTCTATAAAGCCAAGCAAAATAATGTCAGTCAGTGAAGTGAAACCTTTCTTTCATTTTCAAACCAAAGCCTTTGTTTGTAAAACAAAATTTACATGCATCACAGCAGTGGAGAGAAGTGCTTTTGAAAGGGTGAATTTTATCTGCTTGGAAAATATTTTTCCATGGAAAGCATTTTCTAGGTGATTTACAGTGCTTTTTCTTCAAAGCAGAACAAAATAAAAATGCTGAAGAGCTCATTATATTTCCAAAGTAGACTTCTTGAAGATGGGAGAAGTAAGGGGAAGAAATCAAATTTGATTCTCTAAAAAAATTACAGGGAGACGTTAAAAAATTTCCAGCAAAAGTCTCAGTAGCAATAACAAACTACACTCTCATCTCCAGCATAAGATTTGAGAGCAGGAGGAAGAAGGGTAATTTTTATGCCCAGCTACCTAGAAGGCTGTCATGGTCTAAAATACTCAGATCTCAACGAAGTACTCAGCTCTTAGTCACTCCTCATCACAAAACATCTGTTATTCATGATTCTGCCTCATGATTTAGAAGCCAAATGGCTAGTAGGAGATTTAAGTACAGCCACTTGGATCTGGCTGACTAAATTTGAAAATTACTTCTGAAATTATACGTGTTTCTTCTGAGACCATCCTTGTTAGAACTCACTCCTATAGACAGTCATCTGTTCTTCAGAAAATCTGAGTGATGTATAAAGAGTTTTGCAGAAGGTGGAAAACCCTTTTCCCTTAAGGTTTTTAATCGAAAAGAGTAGTAGAATTCTTGTTCCTAAAAAACCAAATTTTGAGTATTTGAAAATGCACAATGTAAAGGATGGCCAGCACCGTGGATGCTCCAGCAGGCTCTGATTGCTCTCAACCACCCTCTTCTTCAACCCTCCTTCCCAATATCTCCTTCTCCCCATCTCTTTCTCCCTCCAGGGCTGCCCTGGCCACAGGAGCACACCTGATTGTTAACTTTATGCTTCTCTGCAAGTGGTCAAGAACTTTCTCTGGAGTTTGGCAGGAAAGGGAGGTGGCACTGGCAGCATAATCCCAACACAGCCATGCTAAGCTCATCCCTGAATCATGGCCCTACACTTACCACCTCACTGCCACTTTGAGTACTCCCTGCAGCCCCAGGAAATTCCTCTGGACTGCACGGAGCTCCGTTCAGCAGCACTCCCTTCAGAGGCATGCTGTGACTCTGCCAGCACCTTGGAGAAGAGGAGGAAGGAAACTCTTAGACCACTGCATCAACTAACTCTCAGGAAAAGAGTTAATTGGTGACTTGTTGCACCCGTAAATTAGCAGCCTATGAGAAGCTTCTCCGGGAGCATCCAGCACTGTACTCCTGCTCCCCCTCTTGGCGTCCTTTGTACTTTTTGTAAAATGTAAGACTTTAGAGAGAGGGTTTTCCAGAGGAATATTACACCGAAGGACAGTTGCAGGGTGGTCAGACTGTCCAGAGACTGCTGGTACACACCTTCTGACAAGAGCATTGTATAAAATAACCCTTAATAATTTCCAACTAACACTGTTCAGTAGGGTGGATGTGCACGTATGTTCTTCTCCAGCAAAACCTGCTCTGCACAAGTGACAAGGTTGCAAGGGACATTGACAGGCTGGAGAGGTGGGTCTGTGTGGGCATCAAGAATTTCAACAAGGCCAAGTACAAGTTTCTACACCTTGTAGAAGGTCAGGGCAATCCTAGACATGTCCACAGGTTGGGTGGAGAAGTGATTGGGAGCACTGAGGGAGAAGGACTTGGGGTGTTGGTTGATGAAAAACTCAACGTGAACCAGCAGTGAGCGCTCACAGCCCAAAATGCCAAACAAATCTTGGGCTGCATCCAAGCCCCCATGGCCAGCAGGTCAAAGGAGGAGATTCTACTCCTCTGCTCTGCTGGGAGAAGCTACATGCTGTGCTGTATCCAGGGCTGGGGTCCCCAAAATTTGAAGGGCATGAAACTGCTGGAGCAAGTCCAAAGGAAGGCATGAAGTTGATAAGGATATTGGAGCACCTTCCAGGGTGAAAGTTTGGACTATTCAGCCTGGAGAGGAGAAGGTTTTGTAGAGACCTCAAAGAAGGTCCCAGTATCTGAAGGGACCTACAGGGAAGCTGGAGATGGATCCAGGAACTGTAGCAATAGGACAGGGAGCAATGGCTTCAGATGGAAAGAGGGGAAATTTAGGTTAGATATTAGGAAGAAATTCTTTGTTGTGTGTGTGGTGAGCTGCTGGAACAGGCTGTCCAGAGAAGCTATGGCTGCCCCATCCCTGGAAGTGTTCAAGGCCAGTTTGCATAGGTGTCTAAGTAACCTAGTAGGAAGTGTCCCTGCCCATTTCCGGGCTTTGGAACTAGATGATCTTTGAGGTCCCTTCCAACCCAAAGCATTCCACGATTTTATGATTCTGTTGTCTGACTGTAGATTTTTTCTCCATGGTCTCTCATCACAAGAGAGATGGAAAGCAAGACTATTTTCCTATGTGCAAAATATACTGTCCCTGCTATTTATCTCCACTCTGCAAGAGGAAATACCAGGCAATGAGTTTTTTTTACTGAGGAGAGATTTAAATCCATAGAAATGGCAGGGAGTGTGCCCAGTTATTTGGACCAAAAGGCAAGCTGCATGCTCAGGTGATGTAAATCACCATAGTTCTGTTCAGGTTAAATATTCACTGCTCAGATCCACCAATCTGATCCAGAGAAGGGATAAGTTTCAGAACTGGTTATTATTTATTTGAAGTAAATTACTGGTTATCAATTCATGTGTATCTAACAGAAGACCGCATAATTTATTTTAATCTCATCGGCATAATAAATCTTAATCTCTCTGTATATGAATTTCTTTGTTGCAATGCTTTTCTTTTCTGCTGAAGCTGTAAAGTAATTGGAACAAGGATGTTTTTATAGCCTGGATATGCATATACCTACACGTACTTTGGCATTTTACGTATTTTTAAATCAAAAACTCTGATGTGAAAAATAAAAATATATTAGAATATATTAAAAGAGGTTCTGTCTTCCAGATGCAAGCTCAGGGTAAGGAACCTCTTCTGAGTACTGAGTTTATCCCAACCATGCATAACATCACTATTGTAGGACTTGGGAATACAGAGAAAATCAAATAGGTCCTCAAATGCTGTTCTTTTGGCATTCATCCTGAAACTCCAAAATACATTTTCCTCAAAAGAATTGATCAAAATAGGAAAATATGAAATCAAAGGGAATAGTCTCCTGAGATTACAATATGAATTAATATTCTCTTATTGTATCAGTTGTCTGAGATGGCCTGATTTTATACCACCACTTCTTAAGACTGCTTTAACTAAGCAAACACCAGAGAAGATTCATTTAGAGGATAGAAGAATATTATTCATTTAAAACATACGGGAAGTGTTACTTATGAACTCTCCTAAAGTCAACAGTGATTACCAGCATCTGACATCA